>OX638371.1:109736984-109994695 GCA_951812925.1 Calliopum simillimum
TAAGAGTTTCAAAAGAAAATTGCAAACTGGCGCGCACTTTTTATTTGTTGTTGTTGCTGGTGGTATTGCTGCTGCCTTTGTTGGTGGGGCTTTTAGCTGTATTGCGTTGTGTGCCGATTTCTTGCGCTTATTTTTGGCATTTTCAAAAAAGAAAAAAAAAAACTTTAAGCAAAATAAATTAAAAACACACAAGCACACACACACATGCATACAATTAAACGCACAGCTTGCGTACGTACCCCAGACAAACGACGCGTTCACACCACTGGACGCGTCCGTCAAAAGGTAAAAAAGAATTTTCGCTGCGTCTTGTGTGATTTCTAAGACAAATTTTCGAAAGAGGGAAACTTTTATGGATGGTTTTTTTCTTAAATTTTTTTTTTTTAAATAAATTTTGTTTGAAATTTTTTTCCATTTTTTTATTTTTTTTTTTTACATTTTTTTTTTTTTTTTTTTCAATTTTCTTTTTAAAATGGCAGCCTATTTTCGGGACAAACATTAAATGAGACTAGAAAACAGACACACATACACAAAGTGTGTGTTTGTGCAGCATTAGAATCTGGCAGAAAATTTTCTAAGTGTTGCGTGTAACCTTTTTTTTTGTTTTTGTTTTTTGTTGTTGGCTTGTGCCTTTTCATTTACAAGTACGCGACGCGACGTCAACATCTGCAGCACAGGTGCATTTACCTCGAAAAATTTAATTTAAAAATGGAGTGTAGCGTGCGAAAAAAAAAAAGTTAAGGAAAGTCCGCGCAAAAAACCAACAAATTTTGTATTTATTTATTTTGTGCAACAACAACGACATAAAATACATAAACAAAAAATAAATTTTTAAGTGTTGCTTTTTGTTTTGTATCAATTTGATTTTTTCACATTTCATTTAAAGCAAAGCAACCAACAACTGCTGCACGTTATAAATTTTGATTTTGGCAACATTGTTGCTGATGCATGCTTCCGTTCTGCGGTGATTTGTTGCAAAGTATTTGTAAAAAATACTCAAATATTTATGAATATTCAATTCATAATATATTACTCAAATAATTTAATGTACTAACTTACATAGCCGTAGTCATCGCAAAGGATTGTGACAAATGGAGACGTTTATGGTTTCTGAGATATTCTAACCTAAAAGTTCAGTAACAAGATTTTTGAGGTTACAGCGGTAAACCTCTGAAAAGTGTACCTAAACATACCTTATTTTTTCCCCACCTATTTTTTTTTTTTTTGGATTTATTGAAGGTATAGAATATGATGATCTCAACTTCTGGGCCATTTTTAAATAATGAACATAAACTTTCAGGGTTGCCATAAGACTTTTTTATTAAGTTTCCCTTAAAGAATGTAGTTAAAATATTAATATAAATTTTTAGTCACAAAACGCTCCAATAAAGTTTTTAAAAATCTAACATAAATTTTTAGTGTTGCCAGATGATTGTTTTCAAAACTTTAATTTAAATCTTACTTTTTGTGACAAAATTTTAATGTTTGCTTTCAGAAACGCACAGATAAAGTTTTTTAAAATTGCCAAAAACTTTACAAAAAAAATGGTTTTAAAAAAATTCATCTGAAGCCAAAGATTTCAATTAAGTCATAAAAAGTAAGAATGATTTATGATTTTCGAAATTAACCAGAAGGCAACCCTAAAAATTTATGATGGATTTTTGAAAGGATTGTAATAAGTATTTTAAAACTAAATTTTAATTTAAAAAAATAAAAGGCTTAAGCAAAACTAACAAAACAAGAAAAACCGGATAGAGAACACCAATACGGAGAATGACAAAATGTTTTGGGTGGAGAATTACTAAACGGAGAATGACAAAATGTTGCATGAACATTAATATCACAGTTAAAAATAGCAACTATTTTTAAAGAAGTTGAAACTGGCGGATAGACACTCTTATTGCTTATTAATTTAGTTATATAAAAATGAAAGAATATATATATTCAAATAAAAAAACTTACAGGAAGAATGAAACGCACATGCGTTCTTTACAAAATTTTTAAACTATCTGAAAAACAAAACTAACTGAGCTGAAAATGCAGTGAATCTACTTTTTCTCTTCACTTTCATTTCTTTTTTTATTTAATATATAAAAAATGTACAGTGAAAATAAGAAAAACCGAGCGGAAATAGTCTAGAGAAAAAAATTTTTTTCAAAGAGTTAACACAGATAAACAGTAACTGAAATATATACATATATACAAACAATGTCGTATAAATTTTAGAAAATAACGTTATATGCGACACGGGCTAATTACTATTAGTTCACAAAATAGCGGTTAGGAACAGCAGGGAGAATGACTTTTTATTTTTTATGTTATAATTCCATAGTAAAATATTTTGAAATTTTTTTTTTTTCAAGCTATTCGTGTAGAAGCTCTTGTAAGGTGTCTGTATTAAATAGTTAAAATATCAAATTTAAAATTTAAACATGATTTTGAGCCCCGGGACGGCTCCCGGAAATATCGCCATAGGAAATAATGGCGGAAAATTTTTTGGAAATAACGCCAGAAAAATCGCTATACAAAATTCTGGCATTATTTCAATTTGGTTTTGGAAATAAAACCAAAAATTAACTAGGAAATAACGCCAGAAAAGTTTTTGGCTTTATTTCCAAAACAAAATAGATATAACGACATTGAATGTCACATTTTTCGGAGAATCACCCATGTATTTGTCGGAAATTCAATAAAATATAAATAATATCTCTCAATTTTGTGATCATCAGTCAATCCGGAACATAAGTCATTACTGACTAAAAAAATGTATCTCAAATTCAGTTAATGGCAATCTCTTACTCAAGCAATAGGTACAACTCATGCCAAGAACAACCGAACGGAATGCAATGGGAATACAATTGAAAATGATAATTCGCGGAACTCTGAACAAAAATTTACTGACACGCCATATAAAATTACATGCCAACTCATATGGGTGGGTGGTGGTGGTGGTGGTGTTGGCTGTTTGGTAGGTGGCGAAAATTAAAATTTTTATTCATTGCATTTACAATGCAATATCTCTACATTTGATTGTTATTGTAAAGATTTGCTTCTGCAAAATTTTACTTAAAATCAACAATTAATAAGTTGAGAAAAAATTTAAAAAAAAAGAAAAAATTGCAAAAATAAATGAAAATTCACTAAAATGTTGTTTTTGAGTAGATATATAATCACATAAAAATATTTTTTTTTTTTGGATTTTAATTTGTTGTTAAAAAAAAATCATGAGCAATTAAATTAAAGATATAAAAATATTTTCGGTAGCTGTGAGTGATATTGTGAAAAATGCAATATATGCATAATCATAAAAATATTGTATTGGGCGTAACAATTTTATTTCTTAATTTTAATATCCCTAATTCAAAATTATTTTGTCTCATATGGATGTGACACATTTGTCTGCAATGCATGGTTTATCATGTTATTTTCAAATTCTTTGAATAAACTACTTATCATCATAATGTCTAAATTTTGTTATATTGCGCTAAATTCAATAATATAGGCCAATGGTCAAAACAAAAACAAATTTGTTTATGAGATTTGTTTTAAATTTCTGTGGAAAAAAATAAAAATTCCACAGAATAGATGAGATTAGACGAGATTCGTTAGATTGTTAGGAGGTAGTCCCCATAACAATGAGGCCTACGTTGGCATATTTTCAATAGTCGCAGTTTTGAAACAACTTTTCCAATATCTTTACTATTCTCCCAGTTATCACCTAATAAATTAATCGTACCTCCTCAATTCCATAGAAATTATACAAAATTTTTAGGAATTTCATACTGATCAATGTTTATCTTGAAAGTGCTTTACCCCGTTTCCGATTGTTCTTTTAACGCAATTTTGTTTGCCATATAAAGGAGCTTTTCAATTTATACGAGGAAGTTTAGTCGGTTCACCGTATAAATTCATGGCAATGCTTTTTTAGCCTGAATGAGCTTATTTTTGAAGTAAAAAAATGTGTCAATAATAACCAGACCTTGAAACTTTAATACATTTATTCAAAAATCTTTACAAATCAAAGCTTTTGAAACTGTTTTTGCACAGTTTATATGGGTGAATGTCACGAAATGCCGAAAAACACCTGTCCCACGGGTGTATTGCGCGATTGAAGCAAAATTTCGAGCAGCCCACCACCATGGCATCGTTTCAAAATTAACATTTTTATTACTGTACATACATCCCGGAATCAAAAAGAATTCCTGATAAAGTTTAATCGCATGAAAACTATCAAAAATGTCCCCTCCGTCATGGTCCTTATGCCAATCAAGGCTTTTCCACGCTCGATTTAGCCAAACACAATATTCCACTGATGTTCTGCGTGTGGATATTTAAGTTCCATAAAAGCAGATGCTTTTGGACGTGGAGCAAGCCCAATTCTCACTAATCACTATTGTCCCACGCATTTTTCATATTCCGTAGGTAATTCTAAATTACCGCGGTTATTCCGACGCGTTAGACATGAAGGGCTTCCGCACCAGGTTTTTTTCAAATCTATCAAGACAGAAACCAAGCCCAATAGAGGAATTCTCTCCAAATGTTCCCATGTACTTGCTGCGGTCGAAACAAAATGACAAAAGTACAGGAAAAAGTCGATATCTCCTCCGACACGGTCAAAATATTAGTGAGAAGTGGAAGTCCTTTGGTGCATCATTATTGTGGAATGAAGTGTCTGTCAAACTTAGTCAATTATTGATGAAATGTCCCCTCCGTCATGTGTCCCCTTCGTCATGATTTTGCGTTATTTTTATTTCTAGTGTTGGAAATTACGAAGTAGTATGCAATTACTATGCAGATATACCTTCTTTATCAATAATATCATGATTTTAACAAGACCCAACATGGTCGTTCAAATATGGCGGTCAAAAAATCGATATGAAGGACTTTATAAATAAACTAATGTGAACGAAATTTCGTGCATGGAGGTTTTTCGGGTCGCTAATTACGAATCCGGGGTCGAATTTACAAAATTCAAAATGGCGGATCCAAAATGAAGTAAAAAATTTTCAAAAATCAACCTATTTTTTTGAAATTTGATGCATGGGGGATTTTGAGGTAGCTGATTATGAATCCGAAGTCGTATTTACAAAATTCAAGGTATTCAAGAATACAAAATGATGGACAAAATTTTCAAAAATCAACCGTCAGTCATCTTGGGTCTGCCATCTTGAATTTTTTAAGCCCGGATTCGTGATCAGCGATCCCAAAAACGCCCTTTTACCGAATTTCAGAAAAATCGGTTGATTTTTGAAAATTTTTTCAGCCATCTTGGATCAGTCATTTTAAATTTTGTAAATCTGACTTCGGATTCGTGCTTATCGACCCAAAAAACTCCCATGCACGAAATTTGGTTTACATTAGATTATTTTAAATAAAGTCCACCATATTGAATTTTCGACCGCGTCGTGTAGATTTCAGGAGTTTTTCAGACTACTTATGTTCTAGACGATGGAATTCACCGGTTACTGGACCATTTCAACAACTTTTCAAATTTTCATATATCGAAATTACGTTATTTCGTGACATTCACCAATATAAACTTCGATCATAAAAAATTTTTAAAAACTTTCGCTTGGAAAGTTTTTTTTTTAACCTTCATTACAAATAAAATTTTAAAAAAGGTTTTTTTGAAAAACTTTAAAAAAAAGTTTGGTAAAGCAAGATTGTGGGAACAAGTTGTATGAAATATTTGTTCAACAAAATTTAACTTGATGTACAGTTCAGACAAAACATATTTTTGACGCTAACTGAAATCGGTTTTGGACATTTTTTGTCTCAAAAGTATTAAATTACAAGTAAACGAAAAAAAGGAAAAGAAAATCAAATCGCAACTGCTAAAAGCCACCACAAAACAATTTCCCATATCTGTCAAACAAATCAAAACCCCATGGTAAATGCCATACAAAACAAACACATAAATTGTGAACGCTCAGAGTTGCAGCCAGCCAGCCAGCCAGCAAAGAAACAAACCCTTGCGTTTAATTTACAGCAACATATTTTTGTGTTGCCAACAGGCGAATGATCCAATTATTTATTTTAGATCCAATAAATTTGTTCTTAAAAGCCAACGTCAAAGCCAAATCCCAAGCACCTGCAAATGCTGATTGCGAATCAAAACAAAGCGAAGCCCAATGACACACCACAGGCCATGCCATGCCAGGCCAGTGCAGTGCAGTCTGTTTACAGCTGTTAACAATAAATTGACACCGATATTTGGTTGTTGTTGCCTTTGTTGTTGTTAGCTAACCAATATAACGGAATTTCCAATGTTATCGAAACGATGCAAATGACGTTTAGCGCCACCTAGTGCACGACGAAATGCCAAATGGCATTGAATGAATTGGCTGGCTGATTGGCTAAAGGAAAAGGCACATGAAAACCGCAAATTGAAACTGAAATTGAAAATGAATTGAATTGAATTGCATTGCATTGAATTGGGTGTGTGAACCCACCACCTTAATTGCAATTAGAAAGAGACGGACGGCACCATGAAGGTCGTGCACAATTAGCGAAGACTAAAAGTTGCGCGCATACCAGACGCGTCAATAGTGCAATGGGTGGGTTGTTTGCTTGGTGGCTGACTGTTGCTGTTGCCGCCGCGGCGGGTGAACCGGATCCAAATTAAAAGTAAAATTTCAAATGATGTGAAAATCATGGGGGTTTTTACTGTTTTTGCAATTGCGAGAGAACATTTGGTGAATTTTGTGTACGCGCTAAGTGAGCGTATCCGATTTTAATGTAAATTGTGCGAAAAAATCTGATTACTCTGATGAGCCAACTTTTACTTTTGTCAGGTGATGGTTTTTCCATTCACATAGCGTTGGCGGTCTATTAATGATATTGTACGGCAATAAAAAATTTAAATTGTACTCTTACTAATTTACCCACAATCTAATCTACCCACATGCACATGGATTTTGCTATGCAGTCATAGAATTTACAATTTGGACTGGGCCGATAATAAATAACACAGTGTTACAATGATTTTACACTTTGCATGAGACTTAGCAGATATTGTAGGTCTGGTAGAGTACTAACCATGCCTATACTTAAAAATTGTAATACACCCTCATAATCTTAAGTTACCCTTAATGTCTTTGGGTGACTTTGTGCGCTTAACAATTTGCAGCTAAGTTATTTCTTAACCGATTTTGCATTTTTCACTGAATTAGAAAGGAAAATTTATGGGCATTTTAAAAATACTCGTATAAACTTTAATTTATCGATTTTCTTCCATTGCAAGTATTATTTCGGCTTGAGTTCAACATTTTCAAAAAGCATTTTCCAGGATGTTTCCGCAACTTTTTCAAATTTTTTTTTTTTTTTTTTTTTGTGCACAGTTTGTTATATCTGAGGATATCAAATCTATAATTTTAATGAAACGATCAAACCTAACTTTTCCGCTCAAATGAAAAGGGGCTGGTTATGGAAATACATCTTTAACATGGCTTCATCAATCAAAAAATGTATGCGGGATTTCATAATTCATTAAAGAACAGCATTCACAAACTTTTGACAACTTTTTAGACAAAGAATTTGAGTTAATGCAATATTTTACTTGGGTGCTATATGTATTTGTTGTTTTTTTTTTTTTTTCTCTATCATGAAACTAGTGCGTGTATGATTCGACTCATGGATGGCGTTAACAAACACTAAAATGACGAAATATTTATATGAAATCTTTCATGTTTTATAATTTATGTGCGATTTATTTTGAAAACTTAAAACAACAACAATTATTATAGACAGATGACATATGACGAGACGAAACACACACATACATACATATGTACAAATGAGGAAAATGTGTCCACTCTGTAGGATAACATACAGGGTGGTTGGGGCTTAAGTAGAACACCGGAAAATGTAAGATGTCTGAGATAATTGTGAACAACTCTTCTTAGTTCCATTTTTCGAAATTCGCCAAACTGACGGAGATATAGCCATTGGAAGATCGGGATATAGCTTTATGAAAACTGGTATAAGTTCGGAAATCCTTGATGGAATTTTAATAATATTGATGTCATATGGAAGTTATTTTAATTGGCTAAAAATTTGATATGCAAAAGTTGTAAATCTGAGTCATCGTTTTCGAGATATGGCAATTTTTCGAAAATTTTGACCAGATTTTTTTTTTTAGCACTTTTTTTCAAACACTGTATTACTAACAGAACATTACAATAGCACCGAAAACATTAGAATTGCATGAAAATTTCTATGGTTTTCTGTTCTTCAACCAAAAAAAATTGACTAATAAAGGAAATCAGGTGCAAATTACATATCAAATCAAAGAAAATAAATTGGGCTTTCATAATTTGTTACTAAATTTATGTATTAATAATACAGTTTTTGGAAAAAAGGGCTTTAAAAAAAAACTGCTTAAAATTTTCGAAAAATTGCCATATCTTGAAAATCGAGACTCGGATTTAAAACTATTTTGTAAATCAATTTTATAGCCAATTAAAATGCCTTTCATATGATAACAATATTATTAAAATCTATTAAGAGGTTTCAAAACTATACCGGTTTTCATAAAGCTATATAGCGATCTTCCGATGGCTATATCTCCGGCAGTTTGGCGATTTTCGAAAAATGAACAAAAAAAAAGTTGTTCAAAATTGTCCAAGGAATCTTACATTTTCCGGTGTTCTACCAAACCACCCTGTATAGAATTCATCAAGTGTGGTCATGAGCCAGAAAGTCTTTGTAAGATTACAAGTATTCATAAACAGTTGACTTAGAACGGAGACCAAATGTTGAAAATGTAAATATATGATGGAGCAAAACTAACGTTATAATGTGAATTGGGTGATATTTTGTTAGAAATAAGAAAAACGAATTAGTTTAATTTCACAAAAATTTTAGCTAAATGTGTGAAATTGAAGACATTATGGCTCAAAAAATTATATCAGTCGAATGACCATATCCTGAATAGATGCACTTTTGCTTTCGTTTTATGACATGTGGCTCCAAATATAATTACTATAGTTATTGTGAATTAATTCTCTATTTATCTTCAATACAAACGTCAAAACGCAATGACATTCGATGTTATTTACAGAAATACGGGCACATACAAATAATGACATTACTTTTGCCTTACACTCACTTTCACAATCATTTCCTAATGGGTATGTTGTTCAGAAGAAGTAACAGACAACTTCAACATGCGTAGATCATAAAAAAAAACAAAAAAAAAAACTAAGATGAAAAACAAAAATACAAAAATACAAAAACAAAGATCGATCTGCCCCTTTCTGTTTGGCACGAGTCGTGTGTCTGCAATGTTGCTGCTGCCTCTATGCTGTGTTTGCAACATTTGCCAACTACGACGACGCACGGCACAAGGGCCCCCACAACATTTGCTACATTTCGTATTTACCAAATTTCAAAGTGTTCTTTTTTGTTGTTGTTGTTGCAGCGTTTGTTTTTGTTACTTTTGGAATATTTAAAATAATATTTCATTTAAGAAGGAGTAGAGCGCGCGGCGCAACATTTTGGTTGCATGAAAAGCAGAAGAAGGGGCATTTTTTGATTTCTTAAATTTTGAAAATTCAAAAAAAAAAAAAAGACGAAATCCCATCTTTTGCCTTTACCTTTCCCTTTCATTTGACGTTTGGTTTTTTTTTTTTTTTTTTGATTTTTTTTCTTTACGAAATTGTTAGAAGATTGGCGCCATGGGGGAACCACATGCGTTGTTGATTTCTTGGTGTTATTCGTTGGGCTTTTCAGAAACAGCACGACGGCATTGAAGAGATCAAAGGTAAATTGCGCAAAAAAAAATCGAAATTAAAAAAAGAAAGAAAAAACGCTATAGTGCTACAAGTGTCTAGTAAATTTACAATAACAAAAACAAAAGTAAAATTTATATTCTGATTTTAATTGCATTTCATATCAATCAGTGCAGCAGCAGCAGCAGCAACTTATTAGCATGGCAGCAACATTTTTAGTTGTTGCCGTTAGCAGCAAGAAGCATTTAATTGGCTGATTGTGAGTAGTAATTTGGTTTTTTTTTAGTTACAAAAAGGCGCAGTGGCGTTCCATCTCAAATTGGTGGGGATACATTTCATTTGAAAAACGAAAACAAGCAATTAATTTTATTCACTACTTAAACAGGGTGTTGTGTGAATTTTATCTTTTTTCAAAATGTAGTATTACTTCGATAACGATGGTTTAGCTAATGAATCAATTGATAAATTTGATAAGAAATTTCATCAAAATAATCTGCGCAATTTGGGAGATGTGACGTGATTAAGTATTTAATCATAAAAAGGTAGGCGTGGCACTTATTCAAAAAAAAAAAACCTGCTTTTCAACTAGAGTATGGTATTAAGCTTTGTTCGCTAGATACATATATTGAAAAAACTGTAAAGCGTGCTTGCCCTCCCCTCCCTCCTATCCAGTTTTCACTCTCTTATATAATAGCACTTACTCTCTTAATGACATTGAAACATGGAGTGCCGCTGAGGCTGCTTTCTTAAACTCCAGTGAAAAAATACTTGGGTTCCGACCCTCGAATAAGAAGCACTGGATGAGCGAGGAAACGTGGTGTCTTGTTGAAAAAAGAAGAAGCGCGAAAAAACTGAGAGATGACGCTAAAGCTAGAGCGCAAAAGAACGACGCCGAAAAGGTCTTTAACTCTCTCAACTAAGAAGTCAAGTGTTCGTGCAGACAAGACAAAAGAAGAATGTATAACGACTTCGCGAGCGAAGGGGAAAGCGCTGCTAATGCTCAAGATCTCAGGCAGCTTTACGATATCACCCGCTGACTATCTGGCAGCAAACACCAACAGAATCGACAAAAACGGAAATCTTTGAACATCTGCGGACGACCAACCAAGTAGATGGAAAGAGTATTTTTGTGACCTACTGAATCCCATGTCTACCACATTCCCGAAACCAGAATCATTAACTACAACTGCCGCAGTGACTCGCAGTAGTAGTCGAATACAAACACAACCGCCTATAATCGATGAAATAGTGAAAGCTATTTAAAGCATGAAAAACAACAAGGCCGCCGTTATAGACCAAATAACAGCTGAACTGCTAAAAGCATGTCCCATTACATCAGGTAAGATTCTTCATCCTCTGATTTCCAGAATCTGGAGTGAAGAGCGTTTGCCAGAAGATTGGCTACATGGCATGCTAGTCAAATTGCCGAAAAAAGGTGACCTAAGCGAGTGCCGAAATTATAGAGGAATAACTTTGCTCTCAGTACCATCAAAAGTACTGACAAAAGTGCTTATAAATAGGGTACGCGAAAAACTTGATTCAGCCAACCGAAGGCTACAAGTAGGATTCCAGCCAAACCGATCATGCGTGGATCAAATCAACACCCTTAGAAAAATTGTCGAGCAATCATGTGAGTGACGTGCTACACTTTAACTTGTCTTCGTAGACTATAGCACTGCCTTCAACAGTGTCTCCAGAGAAAACATCTGGGTTTCACTGCAGCGAAGAGGTATTGCCGCAAAGGCCATAAACTTAGTACGTGCATAATATGCAGTGTGTTTCACAACAGGTTGTTGTCACTGACATTCACCACTATTTGAGGCGTACGGCAGGGGTGTTTACTATCACCATCACTCTTCCTTATCGTTCTTGATGATATCCTAGATAAAGCTCTTAATAAGGCCAAAAGGGTATCCAATGTAACTTTACCGAACATCTAGAAGATATCGACTACGCTGACGACATTTGCCTCTTATCGTCCAAACACTCAGATATGCAAAGCAAAATTGAAGACCTTGTCTTGGAATCGCAAAAGGCCGGCCTAAAAATCAACGTATCCACGACTAAAAGCATGAGGCTAAACGCAAACAGGAATGACATCACGGTTAGAGCTGGCAGTGATGACATCGAAAACGTCGATAGCTTCACGTATCTAGGCAGCATTATCTCCATGGATGGTGGAGCAAAAGAGGATATCAACTCAAGAATAGCAAAAGCAAAAGACGCGTTTGCTCAACTGAACAAAATATGGTCTTCTTCCGTTACATCCACCAAAACGAAAGTGCGCATTTTTGATTCGAATGTGAAATCGGTTTTGCTATATGGGTGCGAAACATGGCTTGTTATTGAACAACTAACAAATAAGCTGCAAGTATTCGTCAACAATTGGTTAAGGCGAATACTAAAGATTTGGTGGCCTCGCACTATATCAAATGCCGAGCTACATCAAAAATGCATTCAGAAGACTATAGCAAATGAGGTCAAGCTGCACAAATGGAGATGGATTGGTCAAACTCTCCAGAAACCACATAGCGAAGTTTGTCGCCAGGCTCTTGAGTGGAATCCACAAGGCAGTAGAGGACGTGGTAGACCCAAAACCAACTGGAAGAGGTCGCTGGAAAAGGAAATACAAGAATCGGGAAAGTCGTGGCAAGAGATCAAAGTCATCGCAAGGAAGCGCAACAAATGGAAACGTCTCATATTGGCCCTATGCTCCTCCTAGGAGTTTAAGGAGAATACATACATGCACTCTCTTAATGACCCATTGACCAATTTCTCTACAACCCTTAAACTTTTAGTTCCATATTGCTATGTTTTTGCGAACATTATCAATAGACTTAAAACGTTGCTTTATCAGAAGTGGTAGGATTTTCGTAGATTCCCTTTTATTGGATTTTTTAATTTGATAAATGAACTTAAATTGATTGCAAAATGTTCAGAACATGTCTAAGCGCTGAATTCCACCTTAAAATAAAAACAGATTAGCCGATTTAGATGTACAATGAAATTTTGTCAGAGAAGAAAAGGTGCCTTTTCTTGTGCAGCGTCACATATTTAGGATTTATATGCGAAAAAGTGTTGAAATTTCAAAAAAGAAAAAATTTTATAAAGTTACATTAAATAATTTTTTTTCTTAAAAATTAAATTCAACCAATTTGTGCTTGAGTTTATAGATAAATCAATATTTCGTGGAAATCAATTGCGTTGGATAGTTTTCGCCAATATTTGTTATTGTTATTTATAATTAACTTTTCCCAAAAACCAAGTGGTGGCATAACATTTCCAAATAAATATTTATAGCAAAAACAAATAAAATAAAATATTTTCACAATAATTTTAAAGCATTAAATATTTATTTGTAAGAAATAGAAACGCTTTCAGAAAAAACTTAGAAAACACCTGTAAATACGTTTTCCAAAAATTCCCCATTTCTACGAAAATTCATTAAAACTGCGCTATAGTAATTTTGACGATTCTTTAGACAAATAAATTTTTTGCAAATGCAAAAATCTAAAATTTTTAAGAAAATAAATAAAAATGAGCAACATTTTTATTATACCCAATGATGGGTTGCTGACTAACTAAGCACTCAAGGTGTCAGTGGGGGAGTTTCTTAGCAAAGATGCTACTAGTGCTGCTGCTGATGATATGAACGCGATGATGATGTTGCTTGCTGTTGCTAATGATAATATGTATAGGCACTAAGCAAAAAGTCATTCGTTGCCAAAATTAGCGCCACTTCATCATTTAGAAATCAAAAAAAAATCAAAAATTTATACAAAAATTAAAACAATTAATAAGAAAAAAATCTGACTCTTAGAATATTTTGCAAGAAGAACATTGAATATTGAATGACTGTAGCAATGAAGCGTTGCAACTTGTGACAGGACAGCAGACAACAAATACCTTCATGTTCATTTAGACATTTTGGACAGCAGCTTATTAAAGAAAATAAATATTTTTTTTTAATATTAATAAACATACCTACTAAATAACGCTTGGCAACTGACATTAAATTAATTAATTAAGCAGATTATTAAGATTATTAAATGCATAAATTTTAAAGAAAAATACAATTTTATTTTTAAAATTCATTTTCTTCGTATTTTAATTGGGTGACCTACTAGCGAGATTTTACGAATGCAGATTTTTATTGAATTTATTGAATTTATTTTTTTAATTATTGGATAATATGGTATAACTCGAGGTGGAACTTTAAGTCTGGGAGAAACGTTGGTGATGGTCTCAAAAAAGATAAAATATTAATTAGTAATCTTGAGACAAAATATAAAACTTTTTTTTTTCAATGAAACTTTTTCCGACTATATTACTGTATGTTGAACTATAACTTAGCATATTTTTATTAATTTTAAACTCCGCTACAATTTTCATTGCATACTTTAAAGTGACAAACAAATATGTATGTGCATACCTCTCTCATGCCAACTTCAAATGAACCCAGCTAATCTTTACAGCTGCTGTCTTTACTTGGTAACTAACAAACCAAAGTAAAACAAACTGCGCGCTTAAGTAAAAACTTAAACCAATTATGTGTCACCGTCAGCGTCAGCGTCACCACCAATTGTAAAATTCCCACAGTTCAACTTCCACTGACTGTCACAACAACAACAACAACAAAAACATTTACTTACAACAAAAACAACAACAGTAATAATAATAACAATAACAACTTCTTTGTACATTGCCGTTGTTTGTTGTTACTGTTGGTTTTGTGTCTCACTTTAATCTAACTTTGACTCCATTTGGGGCAGCCTGAGTCGTTGAGTCGCCGCCGACACACAGTGGGGCTGTTGTTATTAAATATTTTCAAAAAAAAAAGTTGCCACAGCAAAATCAGCATAAATAAAGCAAGCATGCATGAGACTAAAAAGTTGAAAATAATATAAAAATTAAATTACAACTTGCTGTATTATTTTGGAAATATTCGAATTTTGTTTTGTAGAAAAATCTCATGAGACTTAAAAAAAATCGTGCGCCATTTTTCAAAAATATAGTAATTTGGGTAGTTATTTAATTTAAATTTTCTCCAAATTTTCTTCTATTTTTTTTGCAAAGCATAAAAATTTGAAAAATGTCATGACATTTAACAAAATTGCATGCGATTTTACAAAAATATCATGCATTTTCAAAAATTTTCTATAGAAATTTTCAAATTTTAAATTTTTAATCAAATTTTCAAAACTATTTTGTAGAAAAATCCCATGAGATTTGACAAAATTTTTAAAACTATTGTAATTTGTGCAATTATTTACCTTAAAATCTTCTCAAATTTTCTTTTAGCAATGCGCAAAAAACTTAAAAAATGTCATGAGATTTAACAAAAATCACACGCGATTACTCAAAAATACTGTTATCTAAGTTCAAAGTTTTTAATTTTTTAATAATAATTTAATTTCAATAGTACCTACTAACGCGATAAATGTTAACATAAAATAATCAAATTCGCATGGGATTGAAAAAGGAAAACTAGTAAGGTTTCTTTACAATTTTTTAAGAAACACACATGAAACTTATTTGTAGAAATAATATATGAGATTCAGCAAAAATTGCATGCAATTTTTCATAAATATAATAAATTTTCAAATTTTTTTTATAGAAATTTTCAAATTTATTTTCATTTTTAAAATTATTTTGTAGAAAAATCCCATGAGACTTTACGTAATTTTTCAAAACTACTAATTTAAGTACCTAATTATTTACTTCAAGTCATATTTACTTTTTTTTTTCAAAGCATGAAAGTTTCAAAAATATCATGAGATTAAATAAATAAATTCGCATGCAATTCTTAAAAAATAAATTTTTTATTTTAATTTTTCACAAAAAATTCTTGTACTTACGCGAAAAGTTTCAACATGAATCAATCAAATTCTGATGAGATTTATAAAGATATAATAGTAAGGTGAAACTTTTTTAAGAAGAAAAATGAGATGTTGCAAAAATCCATGCGATTTTTCAAAAATATCATGAATTTACAAAAATTTTTTATAGAAATTTTCAAATTTTTTTTTTTCAATTCTTATTCAAATTTCACATATCTACACATGAAACATTTTGGTAGAAAAAACAAATTGAGATTTAGTAAAAATCGTATGCGATTTTACACAAACATCATGAATTTTCAGATCATATTATGATATTTCTTTCGCGCTTTTAACATTTGTCGATTCATGTATAATATTCATAGAAATATTTGAAATTTCCGGCAGAAAATTCTTATGAGATTTTTTCAATGTCTTAAAAAATTTCATGATATATCACAAAAATCTCATGTTATTTTATACAAATATCACAATTTTTGCTTGAAAAAATCGCCGGATCCAAACAAACTTTAGTATTTTAATAATATTTAGGTAATTGTAATTTTTGGTGCTACACTAACCACTTTATTCCACTGTACAACTCATATGATGATGACTTGTTACACGCGGATTATGGTCATGTTTGGAGTTTTGATAGTTTTGGTAGCTGCTGCTGAGATTTATGTTGACTTGACTTACGCTGCTAGCCAGATTGGAGTTACAGCCAGCAGTAGTACAGCGTGTGTAGGTGCACACACGGTAGTGCCTTTGCTTGAGCGGTGGAATTTTTAGTGCTGCTGCTGCTGTTTGAGCTTAGAAGGAATGTGCTGGAACGCGCTTGTCACGTTTGTTGTTGCTGTTTACAATTTTTTTTTTCGTTTTTCTGAGCTCGTATTGTATAGGTACGTTGTTGTTATTTTTATTTTTGGAGCCGGCATTTTTTTCGCTTTTTTTCCTGCTGTTGATGATGAAGAAAATGGTGCATGAGAACTTGCCGGATTCTGGAAAAGCGGAGTTTTTTTTTGTATGTTTGTTTCAGCTCAAGTACACCACTTTCTTTATATGCGCTTTTGAATTTTTGGTATTAAGCTGTTGCTTTGTTAAAAGCGCGCTGTGGCTGTGCTTTAAGTAGCTGGCTGGCTGGTTGCTTTCATGAGTGTTGTGCGCGGCGGCGCACTGAAACTGAACTGCGTGAGAATTGCGTTTTACACGTTGGTGGCTGATTTGCCAAGATAAAAAAAGTGTAGTGCAAGGCCAAATATGGTGGGATGCACTAAATTGAAGTTAGCGAGCATTACAGAGAGAACGACTAAGCAAGAAATGTAAAGAGCCGAAAGAATTTTCTTTGTTTAAACAAAAAGTTTTCTGATAAGCTCTGATTAGAAAAAGGATTAGTTATCATTAGTGAAAGCTTTTGAAAATTTATATAAACATTTATATCAGCAATTGTTGTTCTATCACAGTTCCAAATATGTTTTTTTAGCTTGTCAAAGCTGACGCTTTGGTTAAGCTAATTGAAGTTTTATTGAATTACCATATCAAATATATAAAAGCCTTCAAGTGCCATGTAGCTTATGAAAAGGGCTAATAATTAGCTAATATTTAGCAAATCTCTTAAAATTGCTAAAAATTAACTGTATATAGTGGCTATGGTGGCTGCAATTTGAAAAATCTTTTGAGTAAAGCGTTGGCAGTAACAACAACCAATAAGTAATTGTTGCCAAAAATGGTAGTGACTTTATGAGGGAACATGGCGCCGTATATCAAATACTCTCACAAACAAATACTCAAAAAAAGTCAATTAAAAATAAATTCAAAACAATAAAAAAATACAACAATAATAGTTGTAAAAAAGCAATAAAAATACAAGTGCGTCCAAAAAATAAAATGAAAAATTTTAAAAATTATTATGCGTTGCTTGTTCGGCACATATTTTATGGCTTTGAAATGAAAAAATAAAATAAAAATGAATTTTGTTTTTGTCACCGCTTTAAGCTTGGGAAGTTTTATGATTTTGCGTGCAACATTTAAGATTTTTTTAAAGGGTGCTTACACTGAAAATTATAGAACTATCCGGAAAAGTAATATGTTTCATATTGTAGATATGCGTTTCCCAAGTCGCGAAATTGGCGGTTTTTTAAATTTCTTTTCATCATACTGAATTTCATAAAAATCGATGCAGCGGTATAGCTGTGAGAGATTTTTTTCCTTTTAGCATGAGAGATTTTTTTCCTTTTAGGGGCGTGGTAACCCCCCCTTAAAAACATCGCACCAGAAATAACTGATGTATTATCGGGCTACTCGTTTGTGTGACCACTCTTTCTTGTACTAACCACAGGCTACGTTTGTTTAGGCAGCGGTTTCTGCGCTACTCCGCCCCACTACTACAACTACTTTAAGGCATCACATGACAAGCTCGGCAGAGAAAGTAGACCCTTTTTAAAAAATTCATAACTCAGTGAAAAATTTATATTTTTAATTAAATTACAATAAAAAAAAAAAAAAAAATTATATATTTTATTCCGTTATTATGTTGTAGAGCTCTGAACTGGCGGCAGAGAAAAAAAGGTTGCCTGATGGTTTTCACGCTGGGAGTCGCCACAATAGTCCGATCTGGAAAAAATATGTTTTTTTGGAATCTTAACAATCTTCCGTAAGTCCCGACACGAGCTTTTTTTTTAAATTTTTTTTTCGATTTTTGGTGATCTTCCAAACTTGAAAATTTATTTTTCACTAAAAAAAATTGACTTTAAACACTCATAAAAATTCGAAAAAAAAATTTAAAAAAAAAGCTCGTGTCGAGACTTACGGAGTCAAGTTTAAAATAATATAAAAATGTGAAAAAAAAAATTCATCAAAAAATGTTTGCTGTGGCGTGAAAACCAGTACGAAAAACATGGTTTCGAGATAAACGCATTCAAAGTTTGTGAAGTTTGCCATCTGCCGTCGGCAAGTAGTACAAAGAATAAAAATGAATGCTCACTAATGCTGCTGTAACTTTTGAAGGGGTAGGAATTTTTTCATGAAATAATTTTTTTTAGAATCTTTAGAATATTTACTAAAATGCAAAATTAAAAAAAAAAAATGAATCTGAAAAAATTTCACTTGTCATGTGACCCCTTAACTCAGCAAATACTTGGTTTCCTTCTAGGTAGCTGTTTACCGCCTTGTCTGCTACTTCTGCTTACTGCTGTTGCTGCTGTTGTTTACCGGTCGCCAGCCACGCCAAGACTGTCCCGATTCACTGCGGTGTGTCTAAATTTATTTGCTATTTTTTTTTACATCAAACGAATTGACTGCCAGCTGTTTGTCAAAAACAGCTGATGCAGAGTGTTGCCGTTTGTGTCTATTTTGTTAATGTGGTGGGGATTTTCCCTAAACTAATTTTATGGTTATCTCTTCTTAAATAATTACTTGATACTTATGAAATTATTTCAATTAATATTAATACAAATTAATTATAAATTGATAGAAAAGAATATGATATAAATTATAATATTACGAGCGGTGATTTTTAGAAGGACCAAATACCTAATTTTCTAAAAATCAATACGCGAATATGTTGCGATTAAGGCGTAAAAATTTGTTTATTAAATTAACCTATTAGTCGCATATAAGGATTTTTATGATTTTTTTATATATGGTTCCTGTCATGATTCAATAACAATGGTTATGGCAAGTTGTTAAAATAAACAAAAATGGAACCCTGACCTTGCCTTGCTATCTGTCAAAGGTTAGAAAATTTCGGCATTTTCGTAGCTTAAGAAGAAGCAGCATTGTTATCGCTGCAATCAGGGCAATTCAATCATGGGTTCCAGTAGCGATAAGTAAAGGATTTTAGTTCAAAAATTTAAGTTAAAGGCCATACTTTGGAGGGAGACTATGTTGCCATATGGCAACGATTGGGGGTATTCAATATAACTTTATTTATAGGAAATGATGTTATAGGTTTTCATACTATATAAATATATTCAGCTTAGTCTTACAAAGCAATAACTCTTTCTACTATTTCTCTAAAAACTTAAAAATAAACTCAATTAAAATCAAATAAAAACATAAAACTAGAATAAAGTAAACATAAAACTAACCAAAATTTACAAAAGTTGTGTTCCTGGTGCAAACAACAGTTATAATACAATGAAAAAAGCAATTATTTTAAAAAAAGTTGAAACTGGTGGACAGCCACTCTAATTGCTTAGTGATTTAATTATATAAAAACAAAAGGATATGTATAGTAATACAAAAAAACTTACAGGGAGAATGACGCATGCTTGCGTTTTTACAAAATTTAAATTTTTGTTTTAAAAGGCACTAACACTCTCTAGCGAAAAACCAAAACTGACTGATCTGAAAAAGAACTAACAAGTCTCCTCTTTCTCTTCAATTTCAGTTCTCTTATTACTCAATATTAAAAAAAAATGTACAGTACACTAAGAAGCGAATAAGGACATCAGGGAGAATGACTTTTTGGGACTTTATGCTATTATTTCATAGTAAAGTATTAAGAATTATTTTTTTCTTTCTGTGTAAGTAAGTATGTTGCTAAAAACATTTCATGAAACCTACTTGAGCAAATTTTTTTTCCGTGCACATTTCAATAGAATACTTTTTTCCGTCTGAAACTATGAAAGTCTTCAGTTAAGTGGGGAACTAAAGTAAAGTACGCAATTTGATAATAAAATATTTAATATCGACTATTAAGCGCCAAGCATACTGAGAATTGTTGTTGTTTTTCTATTAAGAAGAGGGGTTGGTTACGCTTCAAAGCCAAGTATTTAAAAAGACATTTGCCGACAAGTGGCCGAGCTTTAGCAATAATTAAAATTTTAAGCACAATTCTACGTGCGCATTTTCGTAGATTTTTGGTAATTTTATTTTTTTTTTTATTTCTTTGTCTTTTTTACTGAATTTGGTTCAACATTAAAACGCGCTCGCTCACACATTTAAGCGTGGGAAACTTCAACAAATTTTGACGCGTTGGCTATTGGTACTGGTTTGGGGGGCAAACGCCACTGTTTTTATTTAATTCACCTTACAATTGATTACTTTCGGCAACTCAATAAAATCAAATGAACTTTATTTAAGTTAGTCGATATTAAAAATTTGTTATTTTTTGTTAGCGCTCTATTTTATCATTTATCGCTCTTCACTTCAGTGTAAAGTTAAATTCAGCCCTCGAGCGCTTTGTAGTATACGTGCATACGCGCCACACACTTATGGCAGTAAAGTCATGTGCCCCAATGTAGCATGTTGTTTATCAGCATCATCAGCTGTGGAGTTACATTGAAAGAAAATATATCTATTTTCAAACATTCTTTTCATATGAATAAAATAATAAGTTTTTTAAGAGACTTAGGTTGATATCTGAAGCAATTCGTGTTTTCATCTCTCAAACTAGTAAAGATAATCAAATACATTAGCAATAAAATCAATAACCTTTTGGTGAATGCCACGACGACTCACCGATGACAAATGGTGACAATATTAAATTATAGCTGACAAACGGAGACATTTGTTTGGCTTCATGTATAATTTTTTCGAACTAATGTCTAAAAAAATCACTGAGGACTTATGCTGAAAATGTTATTGAGTTGACAGTGTGTAGCAGACAACGTCAGTATGATTCACATATGAATAATTCAGTACACTTCCGGTTGACTTGTAGAGGAAAATGTCATCGAGTTGTCATAAATAAATTTGTCACAACAACGTCAGCATGAAAAGAAAAAAACTAGGTGTTTTTGTTTTTATTTAGATACTTATCGCCCCCGTACAAGTGAAAGCACTAAGTCAGTTTGTAACGAACCTTTCCTTCGCTAGCCGGGGTGTAGCCGTCGGCGTTCAGGGCTCACTACAAATTTTATATTTCCCAAGAAAACACAGTTTTTCCAAACTTTTAATTCATTTTATTCACTAAACCTATACGGCGACCACCAATGAATTAAGTTAAATATTAATCTAGTTAATAATATTGTATAAATATAATATAAAGTTATCACATTGCTTAAATTTTAATCTTCCTACCCGAGGATAGGGTTCTAGCGAATCTCTGTCCGTCCGTCGTGGAGTGCATCACTGAGCATGCCTCTCCGTCTTCGGTCCTGGATCTCCGTCTGTCGTCGTGGAGTGCATCACAGACCATGGCTAACCGTCAGTTGTCTTTGAAATGTGTCTTATGGTTGTTTATTATATGTCCCAGTCATGTCTCAATATGTCCTCGTTGTTAAAAAAAGTCCTAAGTCGCTGGATGTATTAAATAAATCAGGATCACGTCTTACCTATGCGGCGACCACCAAAAGAAAGCAAGTATCTCCAACAGGAAATACTTTCATTGCATTTATTAAATGGCTGCCGCCCACCTCCTTGCTTGAGATTCTGTAGTAATGTTTGTTGGGGTGCGTTCGGAATTCTTTGTTGGCGATATTCAGTTGGTTGTAAACTTAGTTGGCCTACACACAAAGGGGTATTGCATGCGCTTTTTACGCATTTAATTAAAAAAAAAAATGTTTTTTGATACCGTTTCAAAGATAATTATATTCTGCGTCACAAACAACAAAAATTGTTGACCTAACATTACTAGTTAAAAAGTTATATGCAGTTGAAGATCGACTTTTTTTGCTTTCGTTCGCAAAATTGAAATTTTTTGGCTTTTTTAAAGTACATTTTTATTAAAAAAAAAGTTTTTTGTGGAAAAAGTTTTAATGGAACCTTCAACTATAGGTAATTGTAGTTCTTACTACATAAAAGATTTTTTGAGTTAATGTTCAAAAAATTTTGTTTTATATATATTAAATATGTGTTGAAAAATTAAGGTTTTTTATTATTCAAGTGGAGTTAAAGTGTTTTAGTCTGTGCAAGATTTTCATCTTGTTGTGATTTTCGATAACTATAGGCTATCCATAATAAGTGTTAAAAATTTGGTTATGCCATTTTTTGCCCGTTCGGAATTATTTAACTTTTTGTAAGAGAACTCCAGTCGCTATAATCATAAGAAGCACGTGCAGCCACCAACAATGCAATGGTTTTTTTCCTTTTGTTTTGTTTGTATTCTTAAATTGTGATGGACCCTTTTAGTTCAGGTATTTTTGTAATACAGAAGTGGTTTTTGTTTTGTGAAAAAGTATTTTGTTACATTTTAATTTTTTTGTTCGTTAGTTTAAAATTAAGAGCATTTTGGCTATATACATAGACATATAGTTGTTCCAAAAGTGAGCTCAAACAAAAATGTTTTTATTTTAATAAAGAGTAGACATTTAAGTTACTTTCTATGAAAAAAAGGGTTGAGGGTTTTTGCGCGGCTGTGAGAAATTTTCATTTTTTTAAGGCAAACTGACATGTCCAATATGTATGAAAGTGGAGCAAAAAATTAATAAAAAGTTAAATACTGACATATAGACAAACAATTACCCCCAAAAATCTGCAAGAGGGTGTCAATAAAGTATGCTGAGTTTTTTAAAATTTTTGCCGGTCATTAAGAGGTCGCTCATCGCCGTTTTATGCAAAATCTCGGCTTAGTACAGTTTTTATTTTATTACGATTTAAGAAACGCTCGGAATGAGTCATCCGATATATACAAAAATTTTTTATCTTGAGTCAAAGTATATAAAAATATTATACCTCGAATTTAAAATCATTCATATATTGTGGTTTTAAATAAAAAACCGAAAGATAACATATTTTTGATATTTCGGCCCGCTGTAAAACTCTTAAACTACATCTTGCAAAAACTGTTTTTCATAAGTTTATCATAAAATCATATAAAAAACAATTTTTTTGCATCTTAACCCATTATATCCTGTTTTTATGGGTCTTCTACAACCTTTTTCCACAAAATTGGTTAAAATGGGTTAAAATGTTCTACAAAAATATTCTTCAAAAAATTTCACTAGGGGTCACCAAAGACAGAAATTCTTAAAACTTCAGAATAATGCGTAAAAAGTTTGATGACAATTTTCAATTTCCGTTTTTTATTGCTATTAAAAAAAAAGTTCACTACATAATATGCAACTGCATAAGTTTTCTACTTTTTTATGCATAATTAACTAAAAAATAAGTTATTATAACCCTCAATAGTCTGGATGAATTAATAGCGTGTTTTGGTATCAAATACCCCACTGTGCGACAGTTTAAACATACGTGTTTTATTCGCATACTTGCTTAGTTAAAAGAACTTTTGTTGATTTCTTAAGATTAAGCTGATCTAGGGTGAAATACTGGAGTCTAATCATGAAAATAAGTGTTAAATTTATGAATACAATGAATTTTGCATGTGTTGTCCGATGTTGGTTGGTTGTTGGATAAAAGTTGCATGTTTAATTGGTTGGTTTTTTGGCTGGTTGGATGTTTGGTTGGCTATTGGATGAAAATTGCATGCATACGCCGCGGTGTGTGGGCAAATAAACGTATGTGATTTACATCATCATAGTTTTGCAAAAATGTTTTAAGTTAACAAGTATCAGCAATTATCAAAAAAGTAAAATTTAAATCAAAGAAATTACTCACGAGAATTATCTCAGTGTATATTATAAGCAAAAGTAGCATGCATAACAAAAACAAAACAATTTGAAATACTTTTGATCTTTGTGGAGGAGTCAAAATGCTCCACAAGTGAAAGGTCATAATTTTTGTTTTTGTTTTTTTTTTTATTTTAATGTTTAATTTACAAAATGCACAAACACACAGCCACACATAACACCCACACACAAAATGTTGGTGATAGTGGTTTGGTTCTTAAGAGGGGTAACAGCGGTGCTGCGATGGCTGTTGGTTACTACGGCGGTATGAGCGCCATTGTAGCGTAACCATATTAATCTTTCATCGACAATTACAATTAATTATAGCAGATACAACAACAGCAGCAACAACAACAACAACAGCATCATGAGCAATTTAACTCACAATATCTAGTGGTGGTGTGTTGCTTTCTGTGCTGCACGGTGCGCCATCCTGCAGCGGTGTTTCTTTCTTTCTTAAAAAAATTAAAAAACTCGTAGTAGGTATTTCTTAAGAAATCAAAAGAAAAAAAAAAAGATATATTATAACAGACTGCTATCAGACCCTTAACAGCATTCAGTCTTTTGGTTTTGCAGCTCGTCTAAATTGAATTTGGTTTTTTTCTTTTTTCAAAATACTAGACGTATCGTATACTCTCTCGTTTTAAGCATATGATGAAGAAAAACTGTGTTGCCGATGTCTGGCAGTCATCACTAGTGTAAACAGCAATTTTTAATTTTCTATTTCAATCACTAGAATCTATTTTCATGGTAATTGAACAGATGAAAGCTACCCGAAATTAAGTTAGTCCGAAATGTTGTTGTTATTGGAATAACAAAAAAAATACAGATCTTTAAGACAAAGTTTAAGTAAGTAAGTATAGTATATAACATTTCAGAAATTGTGGTATAGTCGAAGAATGTGACGTGTACTATTACACGAATATATCTTATATCTTAGTTCCGGACAATTTGGAGGATTGGCCTCTCTTGGCACAAAAACTATGTTATTACTTTGGTACTACTCCAGAGCTTTCTTGAAGTGGTAACATGATGCCAAATCGGACCAAAAATATGTGGACACATTGTGCTCTCTTATGAAAGGAAGAAGTCTTTTTTTCAAACAATCTTTGGTGTATATTTCGGCATTTATAGTGCCCACTATAACAAATGACTTGCTTCTTTTGCCGCAACTGCATACCAGGATTTTTTTAGGAAATTTTGTCTGCTTTTGGATTCTAAATTATTCTTCGACATTTCCTCGAGCATCATAAACATAAAAATTTTGATCCGGGAGCTGCGTAAAATCTGCCAGTACATACGTTTCGTCGTCTATTATACAACATGAATATTTTTGTATGAAATTCGATTTTAATTTCCGAGCCTCACTTTTGGCGTCTAAATTTTTTGCAGCATTCCTGTCTGGAACTTTTTGGACTTTGTATGCTTTCAAACCTGCATTGGCTTTAACTTTTCGCACCAAATAGTCAGAGCACTGGGCTCTGGGGATCTTTTCCTCCTAAAACTGTTTAATAACATTGGACATAGTTTGGCGGCAGACCTTCAATTCTTTGGTCAATTTTTTGTAGGACCAATTTGGATTTTTTTTTTGAAAATTTTTAATAATTTTAAGACGTACTTCTTTTTCTTCACTCATTTTGATCAAACTGACAACAAATCAACATGTTTGTCATAAAAATAATAACTGTTATATTTTTCAAAGATAACTAGATCAAAGAAATTTTTAAATTTTAAAACTCAACGTTGGGCGCCAATTTTTTAATTTATTTATTGTTCCTTCAAAAGATTTAACAAATTTTTAAAATACTTCATTGAATCTATTGGGATTTTAGATAAAATTTACCAGTAGGTTAAAAGAAAAATAATCCACTTAAATGGATGTGTTAGATTACACTGTCCGTCAAAATTCAACGTTATATATTTTCATATGTGCAAATTCGTAAATGGATGGTAGTACTAGAATCATATAAAATAAAAATTTTCGAGCTATTCAAAAACCGGAATTTCGCGTCCCACTAATTTTGAATATAAAAAAATTTAAAATTTCACTTCGGTTCAAAAGCAGTTCCTGCTTTTTTGTCTGCGAAGTTTTGCTTGGGATCCAACAGTTCATTTACCACCATATGAACATAGACTAAAGTTAATCAACTTACCGTCTCTAAAGAACAGGAGAATAATGCTGAATACTTTATTCATTATTAAGCTTATTAATGGATGTGTTCTAAGCGAGTACATTTTAAATCAAATACTCATTAATGTGCCTCAACGACCAATGAGAAGGTTCGAACTGCTGCACTTAAATACTTGCAGATCTAATTATCTGTTACATGAGCCCTTCCGAAATGCGTGCTCTGACTTCAACCATGTTTATGTGGCTATTGATTTTAATCAAACACAGAATGTTACCAAACACAGCGTTTTGTGTTTTCTTGATAATTCATAAAACTTTATCGTTTCAGATAACCTGATGCTAGTATAAAGTTAAGGCTTATCACTTGTTATGCTGTTATTCGCACATGGCTATTTCCGAACAGATGTTGGCCACTAGCTAAACTCTGCAGCGTTCAGCCATCTACTCGGCTGGATGAGTCCTTGCTTTAGCAATAGTAATACTTGGTAGCAGCTTCCACAAAGACAGCTATTTAGCGCCATGGTCATAGCGCTCCTTCCAGAGCTCTTCCTCAAGATAGTGGTTACATTGTATAGCGTTTTCTTTCTAGCGCTGGAGAGGTTCGTGATCACCTTTCTTTGTTGTGCCATAGTTCCTGGATAAAGAGTTCAGAAGATCAATTGTAGGAACTTTTACGAGTATATTCTTCAATTGTATATTCAAAATGCTTTCTTCAGGTACTATTTGAACTGTTTCTTCCTTTTTTTGTAACCACTACTTCAGATGCTTTCTACATGGGACTTATAATCTTTGGTCTCGTCCATTTATTTTAATTCTTTCTTTTAATTATGTTGTATGAATTATGAAATTCATTGTAGTTTATGAGAGCAAATGGCTCAGTAAATGAAATTTAAATGAATAAATAAATAAATGGAATAGTTCATTACTGTCTAAATGTTACATATGTAACTGTCGTTATTAAAGCATTAGCCAACGACGCAGAAGCCCTGAAGTGGTCGAAACTAGCTAACTAACTAACTAAACTAAAGCCCATTTATTTATTGGAAAAAAAAAGTTTTTTTTAATTTTTATTGTTTCTTTTTTTTTAATTTAATTGTAACAATTTTTAATATTAATTGCTTAAAAAGAATAATTAAAAATAAATTATATTCCTGTTTAATAACTGTTAACACCCTGTTTGATAATTTTTACCATGCCAATATTGAAATATTTCATTCAAAGCAACTTTGAAATTTTTATGAAAAGTTTAGGCAGTTTTTAAGAGAAACATATCTGTGGACTTTTGACAAAACAACCTAACTCGAAATTGGCAACTTTTCAGGAGATCCTAAAAACTGATAAACTACTTTTCAGTAATGGGGCTCAATTTCGTTGATGCAGAGTTGAATGTCCTCTTTTTATACATTTTAACTAATCTTAAAGTGTCAGCTGTCAAATTGTTTTTTTCTTTTGGTTCATAACACTTCACCGCACGAATGGCGCTAAGTTCAAATCTTGCGTGAACTATGGGACACCCTTAAATCTCTTGCACAAGAAATCATAGAGACATAGCGAATATACCAATAGAAGCGTATTTAAATTTTATATTTATTACTAAAATCCTGGAGAATTGTCTTATCTCGACTTAGGTTGTTTTGTCAAAAGTCCATAGATATGTAAAATAAACGAAGAATAACAAAAATTATTTAATTTTTGCACGAATTTCGCTACAAAATTTATAAAACTTTTTTTCCGTTTACGCGTTTTTTTATTTTTTTTTTTTTTTTGAAGTATAGATAATACACGTATTAGGTTCCAAAAATCTATTTTTTACGTTTTTCAATAATTAGGTCGGAAAAACAATTTTTTACTCAAAAGCAATGAAACTTACGAAAATTATAATAGGCAAAAAATGCTTGGAATTGTTCAGAGAGTACGCGTAAATTTTTTTAGAATTTTGAATCAAAATTTTGACCCGGTCTAATATGTAGGTCTCTACACTTTACCAGAACTAAATAAACAACCGTACACCATCGAATCCAAAGCATTTTAGCAAGTCAACTTCGAAAAAAATTTTCTTGCTTTGACCCAACGTAGGGGTGGCGCATTAAAATTTTTCGTCAAATGTGAACTTTTAAAAACTAACATGCATAATATTTTGTGATAATGTGTTAATTAGAGCCAATATTGTAAAAATAGCACTTAAAAATTTATTTTTGTATTATTTCATTTCGGGTGCCAATAAGTAAACGAAGTAACTCTTGGTTAGTAATTTTTTTTCTCAGTGTAGCGTATATTAAACGTATTGGTGGTATAGTTTTCAATACCCTCTCCTTGACTAGCGAAATTTTTGGTGACTAACTCATCGCTTTTGCATACTTGAAATACCTTTAAATTAAATTGAAAAAAAAAAAAAAAAAAACAAATAAGAAAATAAAACACAAAAAAAAAAAAAACTAAAAAAACAAACAAAAAATTGGGGAAAATAATGCAATTGTTTGCAAGCCAATAGTTTTCTCATTGAAATTTTGTGTTAATTTTTCATTGTACTTTGCCGAAATGTTGCTGTTGTTTAGATCTAATGATCACTTTTGTACGCTGATCTGTTTCTCATTAATTTTGTGGCCCGCTTTTTTTCACGGCATCATAGAGAAGGAAAAGTGTGTGTTTCAGCAGCCAGCCACCCCCATGGATCTTGTTAATGTTTGTTACATGCATGTGTATCTATTGTTATGTGTATGTACGAATGTAAGTATGTGTGTTTTTTGATACATTTTCATTGCTGTTGTTGTTGCTGCTGAGGTTGCTACTTTTATTTTTGTTTTGGGGGAAAATAGTTTTCCGTATGACTAAACAGACTAAACGAAAATGAGACAATTTGTTAATGATGATCATGTGAGGTTTTTTCGGGTCGTTTTTGTCAGCTGCTTAAGTTCGATTATGGGTTATTTTTATACAAAAGTAAAAAATACGCGAAATAATAACTGTATTGTATATTTGATTAAATATACTATTTTCAAAAATGTACCATTCAATGTCGCGGGGCTCAAAACCATATGTAAATTTAAAGTTTGATATATTTAATATTTAATACTAATACGTATTAAGAGCTGATATGGCTTAAAAAGAAATAATTCTTACTATTTTACAATGAAATTTTAAAAAAATATCATTCTCCCTGCTGTTCCTAACAGCATCTTAGTGCACGTAATTTGCCCGTTTCGCATAATACGTTATTTTTGTATATATTTCGAATACTGTTTTTTTGTGTTAACTTTTGGAAAAATTTTGTTTGACCTACATACAAGCTGATAACTCATTTTAGACTATCTTCGCTCAGTTTTTCTTGATCTTACTGTAAATTTTCTAAATACTGAATAAAAACGAACAGAAACTGAATAGAAAGAGAAAACTCTTTTCTTTTTCAGTTCAGTCAGTTTTGCTTTTTCGATAGTAAATGTTAGTGCCTTGTTTTTTTAAAAAAAGTTAAAAAATTTTGTAAAGAACGCAAGTGTTTGTCATTCTCCCTGTATGTTTTTTTTTTATATTACTACATATATTCTTTTATCTTTAGATTATTAAATCAATAAGCAATTAAAGTTGCTATCCACCAGTTTGAAGTTTTTTAAAAGTAGTTGCTATTTTCAGTGTGATATAACTGGTTTTGCAACATCTTGTCATTCTCCCGTCAACGCATACTTCCGTCAAATTTACTACGGGAGAATGGTTCGCTTACGAAAAATTGTTGTTTGTTTGCTGATTCATTAGACTATTTAAACTAATTTTTCCTTGTTTGATTAGAGGTTGTATGTATATAAACACTTCGACACTCCAACGCAAATTTTAAGGGTTGCCACCAGGTTATTTTCGAAAATCTTATTTAATTGTTACTGTTTTTTACTAAACTAAAATTTTTGGTTTCAGAAACGCTCAGATAAACTTTTTTAAAATTGAATTAAAACTTTCGGTGCTGCCAACCGGTGTTTTTTTGTTATTAGTTTTGATCAAAAATTTAAATTTAGTCAAAAAAAGTAAGATTTAAATACAAATTTTCAAAGACAACCACGTTTATGTTGGGTTTTTAAAAAGTTTATTTAAGTGTTTTGAGTCTAAAATTTTACATTAATTTCTTAAATATATTGCTTAGGTGGAACTTAAAAAAATAAATTCATATGGCAACCCTGAAAGCTTATAATTCTTTTTTTCAAAAAGGTTCCAGAAATAAAATATATCATATTCTGCATCTTCAATTAATAAAAAAAATAGGTGGGGACAATATAAGACATGTTTCGGTACATTTTCGGAGATTCACCCTCATATTTGATTATATATATTTGCGAAAACATACAATAAAAAAATTTACAATATATTATTATTTCAGTGATATATGATTGTACGGAAACAATGACAAATTTACGAATAAAACTAATGAAGACTATTCAAAAGGACTAATAGTTGTTATCAAAATCGACTACAAAATCCTTCAAAACTTTTTTGAACTACAGAACATTTAGCATTATGGTACTGGAATAATTTCAAGAACGTCAAACATTTAAAAACAATAATAGCCTATCAAATCTTATTTGAAATAGAAATTTATTTCTGTTAATTTCTTGTTGCTAGTATTTCCAGCTAGCCCCGAACACTGTGCATTTAAGTGGAGCAACACAACCTTCATTCCTATGCAAACTGCATTGGACTATTTACCCATAGATGGTATTTACTAATGGCTATGATTTTTATTGTTTTACATTTAATTCAAAATTCCATACAATTTAAAGTCTACAGTTGATGATTGCTGATAAAAATCACAGCTGTTGCGTAGGCTGATGTACATATTTTTATAGCATCTCAAGTGACAACAACAAATTAATGCAATTTCTGCAGTATTTTCAATGCATATGATATATTGTAATCGCATGCAATTAACTTTTATTTGATTGAAATTGAATTGCAAGGAGATTTTATGTTCAATTCGGCAATGAACATTTAAGGCACCGCCAAAGGAGAACAATAAGTGCGCGCAGCTTTGCAAATCTTAATTACAAATGTTGCGTAAACATGTTGCTAAGATAAGCTAAAGAGTATAGCATTGTTCTATGGGTTATTTTCAAGGCAAAAGCTTTGGTCGCATGCAAAATTAGCTAAATAAAAATTTTTTTAAAAATTGAACCTTGCTCTGCCATGGGCTTAAATGGAACCTTTATGCAAAAGATCATTTATGTTTTGAAATTGTTCAAACAAGCTATATTGTAGTAAGTTCACTGTACTGGAAGTGGAGGATGCCTACGAAAAAACTTTATTTCTCGAAAATTACAAAAACTTGCAACATAAAATGTATAAGGACAATTAAAATAATTTTGTGTTTTACTTTAAGGAAGATTTGAACCGAGAGAACTTATCGTGTAATAGATACGCGCGATGTGTTAGATCCCAGCAAACATTTTCAATCGCAGACAATCTTCCACATTTTTGGCGATGCATTTAAAGCTCTTCTACGCGAGCTTTCCGCGATAAAAATTTTCCGCGAGTAAAAGAAGATTCCTCCTTACACTCTTCTGGAAGATTATTGCGAATCAAACATCTCCGCGATGAATATACAACTCTTCCGGGAGAGTTTTGCGCGACAAAACTTCAGCGCGAGTAACAGAAGATTCTTCCTTACACTCTTATGGAAGATCATTGCGAATCAAACATCTTTGCGATGAATATACAACTCTTCCAGGCGAGTTTTACGCGACAAAACTTCAGCGCGAGTAACAGAAGATTCCTCCTTACACTCTTCTAGAAGATCATTGCGAATCAAACATCTTCGAAATGAATATACAACTCTTCCAGGCGAGTTTTGCGCAATAATTTTATTTTCAAAAATGGGTCCAAAATGGTCACTTAGAGTGGTCGAAGACATCTCTGATCATATCCGAAATCTGTTTTCGACCTTTCCCTATCGATTGGTGCAATAAAAATTTTTCACCGAAATGGGCCCAAATCGGTCACTTAGAGGGGTCGGAGACACCCCTGTACATGTCCAGAATGTATTTTCGACCTTTCCCTATCGATTGGTGCAATAAAATTTTTTCACCGAAATGGGCCCAAATCGGTCACTTAGAGGGGTCGGAGACACCCCTGGACATGTCCAAAATCTATTTTCGACCTTTCTCCATCGATTGGTGCAATAAAATTTTTTTACAAAAATGGGCCCAAATCGGTCACTTAGAGGGCCCGGAACCAAATTTGGTTATGACCAAAATATATTTTCGACCTTTCCCCATCGATTGGTGCAAAAAAAAAATTCATAAAAAAAAGCCCAAAACGAATAAAAAAAGATTCTTCTGGATGATGGTTTGAAATCGAACTTCTTTACGAATAACCAATAACTCCTTCAGACGAGTTTTACACGATACAAGATGGCCGACTACAACATGACGTCATCTCCTGAGAAATTTCGAAGAAATTAATAATTTTTTTTTCTAAAAGGCAATATTTCTGAGGCCCGGTATTTTTCACGAAGCAAGATGTCAAACTACACGGTATATTTTTAACGGCACATAAATTTTAACAGTTTATTGTACAAAAATTAGCAATTTCTTATGAAATTATTTTTATGTCGCCATTTCATATTTTATTTTTTTTATTTTTTTTTTTTCAAGTTTTTACAAGTTTTTTTTCGCTTTAAAAAACATGTTGCGGAGTCGTCAGTTGACCCTTCCTGGGGATCATTTGCAGATTCATCTTGGGGAGCCGCCAGATGACTCTTCCTGGGGATCGTTTGCGGATTCATTTCGTGGAGTTGTTAGAGGATTCTTCTAAAACAATCGTATTCGGCCGGACAATTTCTCACGCCTGAACATTCGCGGAAGAGTGGAATGCGACTGTCGCGGACGATTGATTTAATCGTCTAGGCGAATCGAATACGATTCTTCCGCGATTGAAAATGTTTGCTGGGATGCTCGCATTAGCCATCAGCACCACTACCATCATTACACTCGTAATGAAGTTAAATAAAACTGTATTCGTTTTAAAAGACCTTTTACCAATTTATCAAACAAAAAACCAAATTTACCATCCTGTTCAATAAAGTTTTATAGAAAAAATGTGATTTATAAGCGAACAGCTATGAATATTTCCTGTTGGACACAAAAAAAACTTTTGAGTCGGAGTTTTTACACTACTTTCTTCAAATTTCTTATATGATTTGTTCTAGAAGTTAAATAATTTATTATTAAATTTTATATGTTGCTGCCTAATGTTTCCTGACCTGTCTCACAAAACAACCTAGATCTGTCGTTTGCACGTTTCTTTTAATTTCTATTTATATTTTATTTAGAGCAGAAATATCCTTTGTAGCTTCCTATAAAAGCCAAAAATCACAAAAATTAAGTGCAAACCAACAAGAACTTGAATCAAGACGATAAATCAAAAAATATGTCTTAATAAATAAAATCAAAATTACCCATTGAAATACATAACTTCAGGGAGCATAGTAATAAAATATTTAGTTGTCATTAATAAGATTTAGTAGCTGTAACTAACCCTAAGTCCATACCAAGCTCATTAGTTTCATAAATCTTTAAATGACCGCGTTTGTTAGTTTTAAGTACCTGAGTATGTACTCTCGCAAATACAAATATAAAGTAGTGAATCGTTGATGGCAAAATTAAAGCTGCACTACATTGAAAACTAAAAGGCTGCTCACTCAAAAACCAGTAGCGGTGGTTACCAATGCATTTGAACACACAAAAGTTGAACGCAATTTTTATTTATGGACTTGTTGCAATTTTCCTACCAAAAATGGTACCAAATGGAAAGCCATTTAGATTCTGTAGCAGCACAACAATAACAAACAGCAGCAACATTGACTTCTTTATTTTCTGACGACGAAGTTTTTATTTTTATTATTTTCATTATTATTATTAACTGATTTCATTTCGTTTTTTCAACATTATGATTATAGCAAGACCTTTAATAAAGATTTTATAATTTTTTCTTAATTTAAGTATATATGTACATAAAAATGATGTAAAAATATATATTAATAAGCTACAGGGGAATATTCAAGACTTTCTTAGTTGGGCTTGAGTTTAGTTAACTTTTTTACTGTAAATGATGCTGAGATTGGAAGTATTAAGAATGTAACGATCCTTTTTGCCGCTAGCCGGGGTGTAGCCGTCGGTGTCCAGGTTTTTAATACAAAAATGTATTTCCCCGCCAAGGAAAGTAACACTTTTCACAATTTTCAGGGCGTTATTTCACAATTTTATTTCACTGTTTATATTTTCCTTGAAAGCACCTTTAAGATATATTAAAACACAAACTTAGTAATATGGATGACAAATAGGTTAATTATGGATGATGAGTTGTGAATAACAACCGATCCAGGAGTCATGCAACCACTGCCTACTTGTGGACTTGTCGCGTCGCCGGTCTGTGTTTTCGTCCAGACGTCAGGATTCAAGAAAGTCGCACAACCGCACAGTGTGAGATTTTGCCAATTTAGGACGTCAAAATTATATTTCAGCCTTAGTTTCAAAGATATCGAGTTGAAATTTTGTATATGTGCTTTAATTCTTTATGGTTCAGAGATGAACAAAATCGGACAAAATCTACTTACACCTCCCATACAAATGTGCCTTTTTTTTGTAAAAAAAAATTGAAAAAAATTGGCTGTAATAAAGATATCAACTTGAAAATTTGTATTTACAATTTCAGTGGTAACTGAATACTACTGTCAAAAAATGGGAGTGAATAAAAAAAGATAACATACATTTTTTTTTTCAGTGCAAATGTTCATTATAACACTCTAGTCATTGCAAAAAAAAGTAGCCTTTGGGCAAAAAATGGGCAAGATTTTATTTTTTAAATCTATTCTATGCGTATGCATGCTCATACTGTATGCTTTGTCATAGCCTAACCACGCCCAACTTGTAAGTTATGGTCTATGAAAGATTCAAGATATTTGAAATTTGTCTCACCTTTTAGCTGATTATAAAATAATTTGATTAAAATACTTAAGCGCAAATGTAAGGGTTGTGCATTGCACAACTTCAATTTGGTCGCTCAAAGTTTTGTTTGTCGATGCAAGCTTGAATATTTGTTTTTGCATGCTGTTCAATAGTACGTGTTTGATAGCTGTTATCATGCCAATGACATTTATTTTATTATTTTTTATGCTTATTTTCGTAACAATTGGGGCCTTTTCTAACAAATTACTATATATGATCGATTTTGAAGCACATTTTTTATTTTCATTTTGACGTCCTTGATTGGCAAAATCTCACACTGTGCACCGCTGCCTCCCCATTGTCCTTTACTAACATGTCCTTGTTTGTTCACGAGAGCTCGCGCCACCGCTTCACTTACGGGTCAGGTCACGGAATTCTCTAGAAAACAAAGCCTACGGTCTTAGTCACTGTCCACTGATACGTGTGTACTGGGTATTGCTTGAAAGTCTCAGTTTCGTTCACGTATGGTTGAAATATTTGAGGAACATGTCTTACCTCGTTGCCGGTTGGGTTACTAGAGAACGTTACCATCGCTGGAACATCCATTCCACCATTCCATATTCATCCAGGATAAGCTGTTTCCTTTTATCGATAGGTTTTGACAGCTGGCATTCACAGTTTCGGGAACAGGGTTGCTGCTGCACGCGATAATATTGCAATTCTCGTCCAACTGTTTGTCAAGCGGCTGCACGATAGCTTGTCAAGCCCGTTGGATGCAATTATTCTAAAACTAATTAGTTCTTTATATTATTAATACTTTAAATACAAGTAACTATTAAAAAGATGTGGACGCAAATGAGGCTTCCGATTTGTGTCCTTACAAAATAAAATTTTCTAGTCTTCAATTATGTTCCGCTTTATCATTTTAAATATAAACTCTACAAAGAAAATCTCGCGAAGAATGTCGTAAGTGACACAGTCATGAGTGTCACATTATTTACAAATTAGTGATACTCATTGATGAATTTAATTCGGAAAAAGTACTCCGTTTTGTGACCACTATTGTTTCAGATTTGAAATATTAAACTGTCTGTAAAAATTGATTTCACACTCTGAATCGAAGAATAAACTCTACGTTGAGCTACATTGTCAACAGAAAACCTTAATTTCCAAGTTACCAACGCAATGTCACAGTTAATCACCAATTAGTCATTTGCTTCGAAAATCCCCACAATTGATGCACATACATATAGCAGATTAAAACCAACAAATGACAGACAGCGTCAACTTGACTGATACAAGGTACTTGAGTTGAATTTGCACGTTTTATTAAAAAATTTATTTAAAATTCATAAATATTTTTACAAGCGCTTAAGGAGCCGCATTGTGAAAATCATACAACATCGGCTACTACAATGAGGGCATAAGGGGGTCTGCGGTTAATAAATAGTGCAAGTGGGTGAGACATGGTTTCATTTTTCCTCTTTTTTTTTCTTTCATTTAAAAGAACGAAACAAAAATCTCGTTAAGTTAAGGAATCTCCTTCAAAAAAGTCACTCACATACTTATTAACCAATAACTATGCGAAGGAGCAGAAGCAAGGGGTCATCATCGTCGTCATCGTCTTTGTTCACTAAGCCAACGTTGACAATGAGTCAAGTCAGCGTCAAGACATTGTTGTCGAACGTTGTTCCCGTCGTCGTCGTCGTCTGTACGGCTGTAAGACAAGTGTTTTATCTGATTGGGTGGGAATTGGCAGTAATGTATGCTTATTTTAGCGGCGTCATCATCATCATTATCATCATCGACGTGGTGATCATCTAAAGCGTCGTCGTCGTCAACGTGATCGTTAATACTACAGCTGCTGTTGCTGTTGGTGCTGCTTTTGCTGTTCGTGCTGCTGTTGTTGCTGAATATTGCTGGCTGAGACAAACATGAGACAGTTTTTTTTTTACCAACGCCAGTAGAAATTAAATGTGTTACTTCGATCAATTTAAAAGGAATTGAGATCATCAAGGAAACGCAAAGTAAGCGCGCCCTACTAATACACACTGATGATGATGATGATGATGATGACGACGATGAGGTTGTGATTGAGTTCGACGAGGGTCTTGGCATGAAATGAACGACTTAATTACTAGCAATCAGATAGAGGTTTTACTGGGAGGTTCTTTTCTTAAGGTTTTTTCTTTAATTTATTTGTAAAGTGCTTTAAATAAGTTATATGACAATTTTGTATTTGAAGAAAATCGAAGATGAAGATTACTTATTGGGGAGTATAAGCAGTTAGGACTTTTGATGCTAATACATTAAAGTCATTTTTCTTATTGTTTAATCAGCATAATAAATATAATTGATACGTAATGATTAACCTTTTCTCAAACTTTTTGAACATTGAAGACAGAAATGGATATATTTTGGCCATTTGCACTAAAGGTCTACACAAGACGTCTTGTTGGAGTTTCAAGACATATCGTTACAAGATACGTAGTGTCTTATACCCGTTTTTTATTTATCGATTACTTCAGTTCAGTGTCACATAAAAATGTCTTGATAGCACTTGAATATGAAAAAGAAAAAAACCAATAATACTTCACTGACCTGTCTTGTTTGATTTGCTTCAGTACAAATCTGTTCATATACTGTAGTTGCAGTGAACAGTACAATGTGCTACTCTTCTTTGCGCCTCTTGTTTGCTTGCGCTCTCTTTCTCTAGTAAAAATATATGGAAGCTACTATAATCCTGAGTTACCAATGCGTTGCAACTTGCAAGTGTTACCATATTATGAATATTACTGTAAATTTTCTACTCACACGTTTCACACTGACCTGAAGTATTTGTTTTTATATGATGCAGTACACTGAAGTATTTGTTAGAGTCAGATTTTTTTTTACATCGATAAAACGCTTCTGTGGACTTCAGTACACTTTATTCCAAAATGTCTATTGTATGCTTCATATTAACACTTAATTTTGTTTTCACTAGAAGCCCCGGTAAATAATTTTTTTTAAGGTTATTGTTCAAATATGTAAAAGCATTCTTATTCAAGAAATCCAAGTTCATAATTTTAAACTATTTTGATAAATTTTCGTGTTTTCTTATGGACTTTACTATTTCTAGAAAATTACTAAGGTACGGAAAGCGTTTGTAACGCTTTGGCGCATAATATGCTGAACCGATCTGGATCATTTTTTGTAAAACAATATGTTAATGCTGAAGAAGATATTGGTATAATTATTTGTTTGAGTTTTTAAACGTTAATATCTTTTTTAGAGAATTAGGTTTTTGCAAAAATATTTTTACACAATCACAAAATTTTTTTGTATTATTTTTTTCCTCTCGCTCGTAGTTATTGGGTTTAACTTTAAAGTTATTTTTGTTGTTATCCTCAATTCGAGAATATACAATGTGATGTAAGGAGAGTAATTAGTTTATAAAAAGAGTACATTAAGTCCCATTGAAAAATAAATGTCAATGAGAGAGTAATGCATTATAGTTCCCAGGAGAAAAATTAAATGTAACCCTTGCAATGCCGGGCAAAACGGCTAGTTTTGTATATATCTCTATAACTAACCTAGACAGTGCAGAGACTGTAGAGCTTTTTAAAGAAGCAACGACAATAATTTTAAGAATGAAAATAAACAATATTTAATGACAACAACAACAACAATAAAATATCGATTCAGTTAAAAAAAGTCAGTACTTCCAGCATAGGATCGTTTGGATTGGACTAAAACAACAAACAAGTTGAAATAATTCAAAAAAGAAAAAACAAAAGACAGACAACCCAGTAACTTGGCGAGATAATCCAATTCAATGTATAAAAATGTCCCGATTTCAAGCTCAGCTAAAATGAAGCTAAAGAAGAAAAAAAAAGGCAAAAGTAAACAGGAATAAAACCACACACACAGATATCTACTGCGCGACAAACAGCATATCAGACATAAAGTCAAACATACGGACAGACCTACATACGCGGCAGCTGGACAGACAGACAGACAGACGTATTACGAACAGTTGCAATAAACGCAATGCAATGCGACCGACGCGACGTTTGCTGGACTGAAGAATTGAAGAAAATATCGTGAGAATTTGTGGCACAAGCATCACGTTTGCTGGTGGGCTGATTGGCCTTAGAGATATTTAATGGTGTATCAAGTGATATTGGAAAGTCATGTATCGATGGTAACTACCTGCACTAAAGCAATTGATCGTATTGATTTTGATTTAAAAATAAAATTTTGTTTAAATTATTTTGAGTGCATTTTATAAATCGGAAGTTTTGCGTTTAGTTCTTTCAAACTTTTCATCAAACCAAACTGTCGCAATTTCGCTTAATTGTGGAGGTTGCCACGCAAAAAATAATATTTTTTAAAAAATCCCATAAAATAGCAACATCAAACTAAGAAAATTAAACACAAAACTATTCACTTTAGATTTATATAAAATTGTTTTGTATACCACAATATGAATTTTATATAAAATGATTTAAAAAACTTTCATATGAACTTCTATATAAAATTTATACAAAAATAGTATAAACGATTTTTGTATGGTGATGCTATTAAATTTAAACCAAAATGGTGTAAATTGTATTAACACTTTATTCGTATAAATTTTATACGAACAAGTATAAATGGTATGTATACCATGTTGAAGCATAGATTTTATACCAAGCTTGGTGTGGATCTGTACCTATTCATTTATATTTGGTTTGAATTTTACACCCAAACTATTTGCTGTGCACACAACTAGCCTGCACACCAGAGAGGGTTTTCAACCTACAGCATTGGGCAAGACTAAGCTGGGACTCGTAACAATAATGGCGCCCAACGTGGCTATGTTACCAATAAAAGATCATGTTTTATAAAAATTTTTGCTTGAATTTTTTGGTTAAATCGTGACATTAGCGTAAATACGTGGCAAAATGACTTCATCCGTGGAATCGTAATGCTTATCACAACAAGACTACTCCGATGTTAAGGCCTCTGGTATTGGCAGCAATATATCAAGAAAATTGCTCAAACTGCGATACCAAGCATCAAAGCTAAGTAAGAGCGCTGCTTGAAAACCTTCTTGCCGCAGTTGTCGTCGCTGAATGCAACATTATGGCCAACAAGTGACCATTGCGCACTTTGATGCAAATCTTTTGAATGTTGAAATGAGCACCTTTATATCTTATGTTTGTTGTTGTACTATCTTTTGTTGTTTTATTTTTGTGTTATTGTTGTTGTTGTTGCTGTTGCTGTTGCTGCTTTTAGACGACAGTCTGACTATGCTTAAAGCAAATTGAGGGAAAAATAGCTTGGCCAAAAAAAAAAAAAACGAAACAGCTGTGCGGGCTGTTAGAATGCTGCTGGGGCTACATACTTACATATATATAGCATGTTGGGAGGCAAATTTACTGGTTAAATACTTTAAGCAAACAAGGTGGGAATAAATTTCACTTTCAATAATGCTGTTTATTTAGGATGACTAAGAGACTCTGATAGAAAAACAATAATAAAGTGGGATGCTAAGGTGTAAAATAGTCGGAATATAAAGTTAAAGTGCACAATTTCTCAATTTAAAGACGCTAGAACCCTTTAATATGTAAATGTAATGAAGGAATGATATATATTTCGCATAAATACTCTTTTTTTATTAAAATGTAAGTCCCTGCGTTTCCCCTGTAAAGAAAACATGAGGTGGCGTTTTTAATGTATTTCGCATATTAGAAATAACTATCCTTTAAAAGAGATATGACCCAATGGGTTTTATCAGACTATAGACTATATGATCAGAATAACCGACTAACTCAAAACTAGAAAAAACTGACTTAGTACTTTTCACTTGTATAGGGACGATGTTTTGTTTTAATTTTTACTACAATAATTTTATTTTCTCTTGTTTATCTACGCCCGTCTGAGCCAAATTTATTTATTTAGGGATTTGTTGTTAGAAACATTTGTTGATATGGTTGTATGTCTCCTTTCATTTTTACTCACTGCATTGTTATTATTTAATTTGCTGTTGTTGTTGTTGTTGATGTTGTTTATGTGACATTGAAAAGTTCTGAATGTAAACATAAGTGTAAATGTAACCACACACAATACAAACAAACAACCAAACATTAGCAACATTCAAATACATGTAACAAATGTGGCGCGGCGCAACATTTACTTACGTTAAGCGGAAGTTGCTGCGCTGTTGTATGATAGTTCCTGTTGTTTTACTGTTGTCACCTGAAAAAGCAAACAGAGTGGTGGGTGCATGCAGTGGCTTTATCATGTTTCATTTAAAAATTACCGCATCAGCTACATTTGTTTTAGTCAAATTTTTGTTTTTGTTTACTGCAACTCTTTCTAAACACACACAGAGAGAATTTTTAATTTTTTTTTGTTTGTTTGTCTTCCGCTAGCAACTTTGGCTGTTTGTGAATGTTGCTCTGGTGATGTTGTTGTTCTCTTTCACACGCCCCTTCTAACAGTGTTGCAACTTGTGCATATGACTTAGAAAATATTTGCAGAAAAATTTTACTTAGGGATTCTAATCTGTTCAGACTGACGCAATTTTATTACTGCACGTCACAGTGCTTTACATAGTATGAAAATGTTTTTTTTTCTTTTTTGTGAAGCGTTTTAAAAACCACCCCTCTAGTTTAAATTGACCTGGCTATTATTCCGAACTTTCATTCTGAACTTACGGAACACCACATGGAAATTTGAATGCAGAACACAATATTCGAAGATATCTAAATCCAAACACCTTAGCACATCAGGCTATAGAGCTCCCTTATGACATTATGTAAAATTTGTTAATTAAATCATTTTTTAAGTGAATTTGTTTTAAGTATCTTAAAGTCTCTTAAGCCATTATGACCAAAAAACATGCTTTTTAAGCAAAAATAGGCCTTCAAAAGAATTAAAAGTGCTGCATTGGTCTCTCTCAGAATGAAAAAAAAAAAATGATGCTGATATCGTTTTAAGAGTTCCTCTAACTTTAAGTCGTTTTCGGGATGATTTTATTTTGCTTCATACAAAATCGACCCGGTCTACCCAATATATAAAATAGCAAATTACACTTAAAATAAAACGTTTTTTGTCACATGTCATTTTGTTAATTGATTTTAAATTTTCCTCCATCCATATAAGTTATACATTCTTATGTTATACAAAATGAGCACTAACAGCAAGTATTCTTTTGTAGCATTGTGTTCGATTTTGTTTAAAAGAAATTAAAAAAAAAAAACTTTAATTAATTTTTCCTTTTAATTCCGCGTAATGGAAATTTTTCCAACCAATGCAAAAAAGACATCATGTCAAAAAAATCACAACATTTAAAGAGAAACAAAAAAAATGTGATCCCATTATAGCAAACACCAGAACAAAAATATGTCACTGTTGTGTGATAAATTTATGATCAGTGATGTTTTTTGTTTTCTTATTATTGCTGCTGTTTGCAGCTACTACTACTACTACCGCCGACATTTCGCTCTTGATGCCAAATTACTCATGCGTAATGTTTTTTTCTTCTTATTTTCTACTGCTGCTTTTAAATTTTTATTACTTTCATGCTTTTCTTGGCAATATTATGCCAAATATTTTGTTGGTTAATAACAAATATCACAAATTACACTGGTCGTTAAAGTTTTAAGAAATTCCAGAGGCTCTTTGAGCACACTTTTCCAAAGAGTTTTTGCACCGGATTATTTTGTTAATATTTTAATGAAAACGCTAAAATAGTAGGATAAGCACAGGAGACGTAGCACCTTCTGGTGATATGGCACCCCTCCCAATTTCAATACTTTCGCAGCTTTCGTACCATTCAAATGTACAAAATTGAATTCAGTTGCGCTAAAGACTTCGTGATAAATAGTTTGTTTAGCAGCAGTTGCTATAATGACTTGTGTGCGGGATTTTTTAAAGAAAATTTGGAATGTTAATGGCTCACTTTTTTTACATATATTTCGAAAGGCATATAGTGATAATATCATGACAATATCATGACAATACCTTGTTTATTCGTTTCGTCTCATTTTTATTCGCTATGCACCAAAAAAGAAAAATGGCACCCCAACTATATCACCCTCATTAATTGGGTGCCATTTTTCCATTTTTATTCATCAAAAAGGATAAATGGCACCCAAACCATATCACACTCAGTGATTTGGTGCCATTTCTCCTTTTTGGTGAATACCGAATAAAATACCAAATAAGAAAGGAGAAATGCCACCCCAACCATATCGCTCCAACCATATCACCCTTAGTAATTGGGAGCCATTTCTCTTTCATGGTGTAAACCGAATAAAATATCAAATAAAAAAGGAGAAATGCCACTCCAACCATATCACCCTCACTAATTGGGTGTCATTTCTCCATTTTTATTCGGTATAAACCAAAAAGAGAAATGGCATCCAATTAGTGAGGGTTATGTAATTGGGGTGGGAGAAATGACACACAATTAGTGAGGGTGATATAGTTTGGGTGCCATTTATCCTTTTTTATTTCGTATTTTGTTCTGTTTAAGCCAAAAAGGAGAAATGGCGCCCAACTACTGAGTGTTTGGGTGCTATTTCTCCTTTGCATGATATTAGACATTTTAAAGCACAAATATGAAGCATTTGAACTTACAGTCACTCCAGAATCGCAGAATTTTATTCAGGTAGGGCTTTGAATAATTCCTTTTTCACTTTAACATGATCAATTAAGTTTTTCGCTAATGCTTTAGAAAACTCTGTGGAAACTCTGAATACAAGTAATTACTAGTTACAAGTTTGCTTCTTCCGACGAAGATGAAGAAAAATGCGCCAAATTTGGTCACATGAAACATGTACATTGCATACGAAAACAATTTGGATAACAAAAACTACTTAGGGTGCCAAATATATTTAGTGTGCAAATCACCAATATTATGGTGCCATGTCACCCTTATTCTTGGGAGATTTGGCATTTTATAGCATTTTTTTTAAATGAAGTAAAAACGTATTTATAATAAATTCTTTTAATTCCGATTTTAAAGCAGTTGGACTAAAAAAGGTGCCATATCTCCCGGGCATACCCTAAATTCCAAAGTACGATTTCTCCAAGAAGAAAATAGGTATCTGAAATTGATTTTGATGGCAAAGAGTATTTTATTTAAATTATCCTTAATTTAGATTTTAAGTCCAGAATATTTTGAGAACAAGTTTTAAAGTTTTTATGATAATTTTTATTTTTATAATAATTTGAAGCAAGATTTCGTTGCAGACTAGTGTTATTGAATTAATTTTTTTAAAGTTTTTTTTTCGTTTTCATGCAAATATTATAGTCATGTTATTTAGCATCAAATTGTTAGCAACAGCGTTGACATATCGTCACTGTCTTAATTGTCGACATTCTTTGAAGCTTATCACTGACGTCACAAAACATACGCACACACATACATTGGCCGCATTAATGACATGCAGTGAAGTGAAAATAAAAACAACAGACCTTCATCTAAATATATATTTTTTCATGATATTTGAAAGTTAAAACTGTCACTGATATACACATATATACTACATATATGTAGATAAACGTTTTAGGCTGTAATAACACGCTGCTGAGGTCGTATACGATAACAAAAAAAATATTATGATAACGTGTGAAAATCATTTTTTACTTAGTATACTACGATAATATTATAATAAATAGACGTAGTAAAGTAATCTTGTGTGCAAATACAGCAAACAGTAGTTGAATTACGAAAGAGTTATTAAAATTTATACTTTATTGTATTAGAAATTTACCATTAAATCGTCACGTAAAATGCATACCCATATCTGAAGATGATGTCCGGTCATATATAAATTTTACTTAGTTGTAACTACTTATTTGGTTTTCTCAAAAGAAGCATTATTTTCAAGGGCAATATTATTGATAGTACTGGAATATTATTTTATGGTACCACAAATTTTTACTAAGCTCGCTCTCACCTAAAAGTACTTAAGCAAACCGTCTAAACTCAGTGAAATCTTTGCAAGGTCTAGTAAATTTCCGCCTTAAGACGAAGTTGTTCCTCCCTAGCTCTTTATTTTGTGTCGGACGGTTTACTTTGTATATAAAAACGTTTTTTGTTTGTCGCCAACATTTCACTTAACACTTCGTTCTCCGCTGAATCTGTTGCATTATTAGTTTCGCACAGAAAAAACAATTTTCACTGATTTCTCACAACGATATCAAAATGCATTCACTTAGTAAAGTTGGCTTTTTTAACAAGTTGTCATAAGTGTAACAATTCACAATAGAGTCGAAAATCAAATCAAATCAAATTTTTAAAAATCTAAAAAATTGAACTATCTCAAAACTAGAAAATTGAAAAATTGAAGTGACGATATATTATAGAACAAAGACCATAAAGGATGGATCATTAATCATATATTATGGGTGATAGTGCATGAGTACAGATCATAGATTATATTTTATTGACCATGGACCCTAAAGCATAGATCATAGGTCACGGATTATACATAGATCATAGACCATGAAGGACAGATTGCAGACCATATATTATGAACCATAGACCATGAAGTATAGATCACATACCAAAAATTATAGACGGTAGATCATAAAAGACAATTCATAGACCATATATTGTATACCAAAAGCCATAAAGAGACAAATCATGGACCATATATTTTTGAATATTTCTATTTCATCAAGAAAATTATCACCATAGGTTAAGGTATAGTTCAACAGGACATACAATACACAAATTTTTATATTAATGAAATTGCCACGGAAATATTTATTTGCTCGTTGGGTAATAAACAGAACTACAACTAATTTTTGCTTATGATAAAGAATGTCAAATTGATAACAAAATTCTTATTTTGAACAGAAAATTATTTTGTTCTATATAAACATAAATATTGTGCAACTTTCTCTTATTTTTAGTTTTATCTAAAACATGTGGTCTTTATAGTTATTTTTAAAGATACTAACTAAAATTAACTCTAAAATTTTGTATGTTGTTTTATTTCTGTTATTGTTTTTGCTGCTTTGTCGTCTTTCATGGTGTCTACTTTTTCCAAAGTTTAATAATGATGATGATCACTATCATTTTCTCATGCATATATGCAAAGGAATTGATGAACCAAGTAGGGAATTTCAATTTCATTCATGCAATTCGTTAGAATTTCGGACAGACAGAATACCAAGTACAATGCTCAATATGAACCTGACATTTTTTCCACCATACAAATTTTAAACTGAAAATCTTTCAAAAAACCATAATTTCCCAATGAATGTTGGATCACCTTATCTTGTTAAGTTGAGGTGGCATCACCAATTCTTCCAAAGGATGTCATTTGTTCCTATCCATTTTACATGTGTGCCAAATCCCATAAATTATGAATTTCCTTTTTTAGGGGCGCAGCATCGCTCATTTTCCCAGGGAACTTTATTTGTCATGGCGCTTTGTATACATGTATCAAATCTCATTTTTTCCAGTACACATTATTTATCTTGGTGCTTTTTACATAAGTACCAAATCTCATTTATGTACGCTAAATAGTTTCAGAGATATGATAATTTAAATTTTTGGCTCACGGTGGAAATGCCGATATTTAAATCAGAGTGAATAAAAATTTAAAACACTACAAATGTTGAGTGTGTGAATTCCAAAACTCTACAAATGTCATTTTAAAAACTCTTAAGTCGCTATAAATTCCTAAATTAAAGCGTTGACCCAAACACGTTAAATCAACGTTAATAAAAGTCGAAAACACTACAAATGTTTAGTGTGTGAATTTCAAAACTCTACAAATGTAATTTTAAAAACTCTGAAACCGTCATAAGCTCATAAATTAAAGTTGTACCTAAGCACGTCAAATCGAAAATTTTTCATATAAACCTTACAATTTAAAAAAAAAATCCTACATGTAATTTCTTTTGTTTCACTTTGCCACTTTTATTTTCTATTTCTGCTGGGTAGTTCAAGTTTGAAGTTTTCGTGTTACGCTGCGCGTGTGTGGTATTTTTCAAAATATTGCAATTCAGAAAAGTTCTTTATAAATTTAATTACTTAATTTTTCTTTATTTTTATTAACTTAAGCACAACACGAGGACCAATGTACATTTACTTAGTGAATATAATTTCAGCAATAATGTGCAAAACATATGAAAAAACAAACAAACAAATATAGAAATGTAGCAACATTGAAATCACTGAATGTGTGTACATTTTGAAGTAATTTCAGCCAAAAGGGATTTTTTGCCATACCCCCCCCCCCCTTTATATGTATTTTTGTAATAACTCAACTCCAAAGTCATGTCAGGCAATCATTTGTTTTTCTGCACATAGATGGCGTCGTCGTGGTTGTTATTGCTATTGTATGTTGTAGGTTTGTTTGTTGTTGCTTATTGCAGTCAGTGTATAATTTCTAGTCAACGATTGCGGTTTTTGTGATTATGATTAATGTTGCAGCTGATCTTGTTAAATCAAAAGTAATAGTTCTTGCTTTTGCATGTCAGAAACTATTTTTGTTTTTCGAATAAATGTATATTTTCTCGTATCTGCCAAAATATTTTAAAGAAGAGGAACTGTAAAGTAGCACAAATGTTTAGAGTTTTATTGATGTTAATATATGCCACAAGTTGCTGCTAGCTTTTAATTGGTTTAGCATGTCGTATGATGAACATTTGATTGTTAAGTTTTATGTGTTGCGCATACATAAATCTTTTAACAGTTATAGCACAACTTCGATGCGAGTTATGTTGTTGCTGTATATGAAATTTTTACATTCTACGTGTGGCCAACAGCATGTTAAAGTTTGACAAATGGCCGCCAACGATGGCCGTTCACATATTCAACTTTATATATTGCTGTGAAATTTTTAATATTTTTCTTATATACTTTATAATTGAATAGTTTTCATAAAATTTAAAGAGTCATTAAATAATGTTTATGTTAAGGTGAAATGAAATATGTTTGTGCCATTTGGCACATAAGTTGTTTATTTGCAAAATTAGTTTTTTTTTATGTTTTAAGAGTCATTAAATCCAAAAATAAAAAAATAAATCAAAAAACAAATGAATAGCCAGTTTTTTATGATGTCTGCAAGACGAGAGTAATGTAAACAATAACACGTATCAACATATTTTTGAAGAAAAGTATTTTTTTGGAAAAAAAAAAAAACAGAAAAACTTCAAAAATATTTTTCTAAATAAATAATAAAGCAAATTGAGCGCGCTGTGATGAAAAATTAACAGAAGGTTAAAAAGTCAAGGTGAAATCTAGCAAATAATATCTGTGCGTTATATAAATTAAATTTATTTTGAAATTGACAAATTTTATTTCTTGTAGGAATTTTAAGACATCATTTGAACACAAGTATACATTTCTCACTTTGGGATATTAATGTCGTAATAAATAATTTTGAAAAATTAAATAAATTGTGAAAACTTTTTTCAAGACATACATTAGTATTCAAAAATGCCATAAAAAACATTTAACCACAAATAAAAAGTAATAAATTTTTTAATTTTTCAAATATGTAGTAGATATTAAATTGGAATATTTTGAACTCAGAAATTTTTATATTTAGCAGCATTCGAGTCATAAATCATATATGTATGATATAAAAATATGCTGAAAACATGATATAGGAGGAAGTTCTAAACTTTGGCAGTTTGACCTAATTATTTGTTTGTAGAACTTTGCGTTGGTAAAGCAATTTATTTATTATATCTGCTATTGAATTTATGATATGTGACTGATTAGAATGAACTAATAAAGCAAGTTGGCTAAAAAGTGGCGTAAAAGATAAAAGGGGCGAACAATCTGAGCCATAGACTGTTCAAAAATAAACTCAAACATCACCATGATATGGGTGATTCTCCGAAAAATGTAATATTCAATGTCTCGGGGCTCAAAACTATGTTAAAATTAAGCATTTGATAATTTAACTACTTAAAACAGATACTAACCAAGAGATTCGATACGAATAGCTTGAAAAAAACTTTGAAATATTTTATGAAATCATAACATAAAATGTTAAAAAGTCATTCTCCCTGCTGTCCTTATCCACTACTTAGTGCACTTTTTCTTGCATATAACGTTATTTTCTGAAAAAACTTAAACGACGTTGCTTGTATATACTTATATTTCAGTTACTGTGCTAACTCTTCGAAAATTTTTTTTTAAATTGAATTATATAAAAGTTGGTCCTTCATTTTAGACTACCTTCGCTCAGTTTTTCTTATTCTATCTATTCATTTTTTAAATATTAATTTAAAAAAAAAATTGAAAGTGAAGAGAAAGCGGAGACTCAGTTCTTTTTCAGCTCAGTCAGTTTTTGTTTTTCGATGGTGAGTGTTAGTGCGTGTTTTTTTAACAAAGGTTTAAAAAAAATTGTAAAGATCACATGCTAATCATATTTTTTTATCTCTATAGAATTAAATCAATAAATAATTAGAGTGGATATCGACCGACTTTTTTAAAAATAATTGGTATTTTCATTGTGATATATTTTTTTTTACAACATTTTGTCATTCTCCCGCAGAGTAATATTCCCGTCAAATTTTTGGTTTTTTGATGGTGAGTGTTAATGCGTTTTTTTAACAAAAGTTAAAAAATTTTGTAAAAAACGCACTTGTGTGTCTTTCTCCCTATAAATTTTTTTTTATATTACAATACATATTCTTTTATCTCTATATAATTAAATTAATAAAAAATTAAAGTGGATATTCACCAACTTTTTTAAAAATAATTGCTATTGTGATATTACTGTTTTTACAACATTTTGTCATTCTCCCGCAGAGTAATATTCCCGTTAAATTTACTTTGGGAGAATGGTTCTTTTGCAAGACGTTGTTGAACTAGTTTTCCTTTTTATGATTAGGGGCTGTCTATGAGCCTCGCGACGCTCCACCATAAATTTTTAGAGTTGCCACCTGGCTATTTTCAAAAATCTTGTTTACTTCTTACTTTGTTTACTAAATTGAAATTTTTGGTTTCAGTAACGCTCAGGTAGACTTTTTTAAAGTTGTAGAAAACTTTCGGTGTTGCCATACGGTTTTTTTATAATTAGTTTTTTGAAGCGTTCTTAGACTCAAATTTTATTTTAATTTCTTAAATATATTATTTAAGCGAAACCTCAAAAAAAAAACATATGGCAACCCTGAAAATTTATGTTTATTTTTAAAAAGGTTACAAAATTTAAGGTCACCTTTTCTTAAATTCAACAAAAGACCTTGAGCCAGCTAAACAACGTTCATAAATTTATATACAAAGGTCGCTAAAATAAAATCATTCTTATTCTTTATCTTCAAATAATAAAAAAATTCAAAAATATGTGGGCACAAAATAAGTCATGTTTTAGTATGTTTTTTGGAGATTCACCCATATGCAAATACCAAATAAAATCAGTCACGCCCATTACTTAACAATCAAACTTGTCACTGTCACTTGTAAATTGTGTTAATTTCTATTTAATACATTCAAAAATCTCAAAAACAGCTAAATTAATTTTTGAAACACTACAAATGTTCTTATCGAAGGACAACAACAGGATCTCTAAATTTTGAAAACAACACACAAAACTAGCAAAAAGAGCAAAAAGCCCACTGAGTGAACATAAATATTGAAAATTACTCCAAAAAAAACACACACATATCGTCAGAACCGTGTACGACAAATAAAAATTCAAAACCTTACAAATGTTCCTGTGCAAACAATAAACAAAATCTATATTCTTCACAAATATCTAAAAGTTTTGAAGACGCAAAACTGCTTTATTATTAAATATGTTTATATAATAAACATCTACAGGTCAAAAACTTTTGTTGCTCACATTATAGATAGATGCTATAACGCATCCTATCAAACTGTCATCTACTTACCATGACACTTAAATCATTGCAACTTGCACGAAAATTGATCAAAATGATAATATTTCATTTTACATAATTTCAACAACAGATGGCGCACACAACTAACTGTACCCACAACACAATATGATGGCTGCTGGTGGCGGCGGCATTGTTGACGTCGACTATTGGCGACGTTATGGCAAATAAAAAATGTGATTTCCTCTCTTACGGATAATGCAGTCTGAGAAGAAAAAGAAAAAAAAAACGTAGAATGCGCTTAAAAAATCAACATAATTAAATTTGCACATTTTAATTCACAATTAGATGACAGACAATATTACCATCCTTTTCTTTAGGTGGCGTTGCTCAACTGCCATCTCACTCGCGACATGATGAATTTGAATGAATCATTGAAGCGATACGCTAGAATGAAATGCGCCAGTCACAGCGACAATTTTGATTTGGTTTTCATAGTTTTTTTTCTTTCTTTCTTTCATGTGTTGTCTTTTTCTTTTAGTATTTTTTTTTGTAATGTGATTTTCTGGCGTAATTTGGCAAGCAGACTTTTCCGGAAAACTGGCGCGCCAGAAGATGAAAACATAAAAATGAACAAAATTATGAGCAAAGAAGAGAAGAAAAAAGTAAAGAAAAGTTTTGACACAAAAACAAGAAAGCGTAAAAAGAAACTAAAATTTGCAAAAAAAAAAAAAATGTCATAAAACTGCCAAAGTGCTGCTGCCACCACTGTTGTTGTTGCTAGTGTGACAGTAGATGAGTTTATTGACATTGCGAAAATGCTGCGGAAACATATACTTAGCGAAAAAAAAATAGAAAAATATTGTAAAAACAAACATATTTCATTTTCTATTTATGTAAATGGAAGTCAGTTGATTTATTTTGTGATATATTAAATAGTTTTACTCTTATCTCATGTAAGCAAAAAGTGCCGAATGCTTAGATACCATTTCTTATAATGAAAAACATATTTTTTGATTTTATATTATCGTACTGATTTTTCGCGAAAAATTTTATTTCGCAAAGTTCTGGATCAATGAAAACTTTTTGGAAAATTGAGGTAATATTTTCAGTTGTTAAAAAGTGGGCGTGGCACACAATTAACGCTTTCTCCTTTTTTGCCCATTTCAAGGTACTTATAATTCACACCTTCCATCGAAATTGATTCAAAATATTTTATATAAGTAGTTTTTGAGTCATACTATTTAACGTATTTCACCTGTATGGAAGGTGCCACGCCCACTGGTGTTATATCGCCCATTTTCGGCTCAGAAGTACTTCATATGTAAGTAGAAGGCTCTTTGTACTAAATTTAAGCAAAATTACTTTGTTAATTCTGTTATTGCAGCGTATCAAAGTTTTGTAGGCGGTGCCACGCCCATATGCAACACTATATAATTTTTTGACACAAATTAATGCTGACCTTTACGAACAGATGTATGTATGTATGTATGTATTCTCCTTTAACTCCTAGGAGGAGCATAGGGCCAATAATAGATGATCCTAGCTTTTTATCAAAATCGTTGAAACCGCTTTCGCGATATATTGAATTCAATTCACAAAATGTTAAAAAGTGGGCGTGTCACTTACTTAATTCCGCCCACTTTTCGCTCGTTGCAAGGTCGTTTCACTAGATCTCGAGTTGCAAAATTTCACCAAATTATCTTGTGTCGTTTGTGAGATATAACCTTATAAATGAATCAACTTGATGATTTTTTTCAACTATCCATTTTTCTTGTCGCCATATTATTTTCTTCAAAAACAGCAATCGGCATTCGAAAGCAGACACTTCAACAAAAAAAATTAGCTATCGTATGACCTATTTAGACGCCCAGATTTTGGGCAGCGAAGTGGCATAGTTGACGTGAATCGTCCCATATATAAAAATGAATGTTTGTATGTCTGTATGTTCTTTATAGACTCCCAAATGGCTGGAGCGATCACCGTGAAAATTTATATTTATTTCTGTATCATTAGTTTAATCGTTTTTTTTTTCACCCAAGGGCCCCCCTAAGATGCCAAACCAAAATTTTTTTTTTTTCGTTTTTCTACGCGTTTCAAGACTTTAGGACATTTTAGAGGAAAAAAAATTTTCCACCAAGGGTCTTGAATGTCGGAAACAAAAATTTACAAACATTTTTTTTTCGTATTTTTCGTGTTATAAAAAAAAAATAATAATAATTTATCATGAAAATATTTAACGGACTTCGATGAGATTTGGTATATGTATTAAGAGTATCGCACACTGGTTCAAAATCCTTAAAAGCTGGCCAAAAGTCGAAAAAAAAAAAATTTTTATATTAACTTTTTATGAACCGTATTGTCTAACAGATATTCAAAGACCTCAAAAAATTTGTAAGAAAGATCCAGGTATTCCTACAATGCTTTTGGAATCTCTCCAAAAGTACGCTTCTCAGGCCCAAAATTCTACGAGTTAAAAGTAAAAATTAAGTGTTCACTGTAAAAATTGTGTGATTACTGTAAAACTAAACCGATTTTAATGTTTGAATATGAAATTTCTTTGTAAAAGAAAATACTATCAAGCCTTTATATTCAAAACTTGCAATGATTTATACTTTGACGGCAATTATGATTAACTCAAAATCAAATTATTTCACAAAATCAGTTTGCAATGGCTATGAAAAAAGCCCACAACTAATTAATACCACATCATACCACCAAGATTTTTTGAATTTAAGAAGACTGAAACCTTTTCTAACACATGTAAAAAAATTGAGGTGCCTTTTTTGTTTGACGCGATTTTTTCTGAAGCACCCATTGAAAATTTAGCTCATATTGCTTACCAAGTGTCAATATGTGTTGCTCGCCTGAAATGGGAAAATTTTTACATTAATATACAGCTTATACTCCATGATAATACCCATTTTTATGTAGATCAATTTACCATTTCACACAATTCTATCAAAGTTAAAGTTTTGAAATAAATTCCGAATCCGCCGTTTTGTTTTTTAAAAATCTAATACAAGATTCGTTTACTGACCCAAAAACCCCCGAGTAAATTTTTTTGTTGGATTTGGTTGAATATTTATGCAATTTGTCCGCCATTTTGAATTCCTCATTTTCTTTTTTAAAAATCTAACATCAAATTCGTATTCAGTGACTTCAATAACTCCTAGGTAAAAAATTTCGTATCGAAACTTTAATGATTTCGACTTTTGGCCAGCTTTTAGAGATTTTGAACCAGTGTGTATCGGGTCAAATAATGTCCAAAGGAAAAATGAGCGGTGCACGTCCTTAAAAAACGTCATGTCTCTGAAACTATTTAACGCACAAAGATAATATTTGGTACGTAAATAAATTGAATCGGGAAAGTTTACATTCTTTGATTTAATTTAATTGGAAATGCCGCGGCCTCTGTACAAGAGAAGGTGTAGCGACGCATGCCACGAATTGCTAGTTCTTAACGGAGATGCTGTACGAAGCTTAGAGATCGTTCATGAAAGTTCCAACTATCGCAACCAGCTGAAAAGTGTAAGAAAAGTAAATTGTTAAAAATTTTGATAAAATAAAGACATTTCTAAAGGATTGGAATTATCTATGGCTGTGATTGTAACATATTCTGAGGTTTAAATCTTAAGAAATGATAACATTAATATAAACAGAAGAAGGTCCCAAGCACCAATGATACGAGAAATATGCTGAACTGGCATTCCTGTGCAATTAATTCTTGCATTGACAACTCAAATGAAATCTGCTACCATAATTTTGTTAAACAAATGACAACAAATTAGTTAATTTCTAAATTGCGTGACACATACATGTGACATTATAAAACGAGCACAATAGTTTTGCTAAATATAATTAAAATATAAATATGAAAAAATAGAAAAAAAAATGTTAAAAATTTTGCAAGTAAAAGACGCTACTTTAACGACTTTTAGCCACGCTAACAAATTAAATTGTTAACAAGCGCAATGACACTTTTAAGAGCAATTAGACGGGCCGCATTAATTACAATAATAACAGCAAGAACATTTAAAGAAATATTTTCTTTAAACACAAAAAATTTTGAAAGCACAAAAATGTTGTTAATAACATACATGTAAACAATAACATAATTAGTAACTATGTATACAAAATGTGATTATAATTATTTTAGTAAGACTTTAAAATTTCCAGTGCATGTTTTTTCAACAAGTGACGTAACAAAACTAAAATTAATTTAATTACTTTATTTTTAACATTTTGAAACTAAAATAAACAAAAATAAAAAAACAAAAACTTAAATTAAAAGGAAAAAAAAATTTTTTTTTTTTTTTCTTTTGTTAATAAATAAAATATTTGAAATTCTTTTAGACTGGGTAATTAATCATGTTTTCAATTTAATAAAAACAAATAGAAATTTTGCAATAGAAAGTTTGTGAATGGAAAAAATTCCAAACAAAATATCAATAAAGTGATTAGCAGTTGGAAATTCCAAGTATTTTTTTTATGGTTTTCTTTTTTGGAAAAGTTCACGGAATATTTTTTTTTTTTACACGCTGGTGATTAATTTTTTAATCACTTTTACTATTTATAAATTAATTGAAAACTTAATTTTTTTTTTATTTTTGTGTCAATTGTATATTATTATTTTAAACATATAACATATATGGGGCATATTTTTTCTATTATTATAAAAAATAAATTGTAAGAATTGGATACTAAAAATTAACTGCAAATCACTATTTATGTAAATGATTATATTTAGCTTTTAAGCTAAAAAAAATATTTGCTGTTGAAACATGCGCCATATAAAATCATCAATAAGCCAAAATGACCTTAACTGATACTTTTTGCTAAGTTAACTCTAAGCAAATAACCATAATCAATGGTTTTATTTAACCTTTGTCATCGATGTGGTTGCAAATACAACCGCATAATTAAAATCATCAGAAATTTTGTTTTTGTTGTTATTAAATATGAGGCTTAGACAATTTCAAGTAGACCACGTGCTTCAGTTAACATTTTGTATTAAATTATACTTTTATTGATTTGAAAAAATCATATTAGTTAAAAAGGCTTTGAAACGAAAGTAAAATCAATTTTTTATCGCAATGGCAGAAAAAGTAAAAAATTATTTGCTACTAACAAGAACTGATCAGATGATATTGTTGGTTTGAGCTCACTGTTCAATGTGTTTTGTAAAACACCAACAAAATTACAAAAACATGGCAAAATGTATATAAAAAACAAAAAATTTAATGAAAGGCGTTAAGCGTTTCTGGTCCTACCATAGGTAAACTTCATCAGAAGCATTTGCCAATATTCAGAAGAACTTTCAAGACTACTATATTCAACCTTTATCATAAACTTGTTGAGAACCATAGCAAAAAAAAAGTAAATGACAATTAGTTGCAATTTTGAAATCATCATCATCTTAAATAGATCTTTTAGTTTTAAAGTTATGGCATATCTACATAAAATGTCAGGTTTTGTGTCACTCTTGCTTATTTATATGTGACCGTCCAGTGGAAAAGTTACCTTATCTTCACTCACAAAATATAGCAGTACAGCTAAAAATAAGAGAAGGGAATGGGTCATTTTTACCGGTTTTCGGTTTAAGGTGGAATTTAGTGCTTAGACATGTACTGAACATTTTACAACTGACTTCAGTTCGATTATCAAACTACAAATACAAATAAGAGCGGTGTTACCGAACCCCTTCCCTTTAAAAATTGATAATTGACAAACTTTGAACTTCGATATCTACAAAGTTTTTCATTTTACGATTTTAAAATGCAATAACTCAGTCAATTTTTTGAATTTTTAAGGTGTCATTTTATTCAAAATTGTATGTATTTTTAGAAAATACAAAGAAACGGAAGATAAAGTAAGTTTTATCATTGCAATTTCGGCATGAATGAAATTCCCTTGTAGAGGGTTAAATCCAATAACTGAAACGTTGAGAAAATTATTTATAACTTTTGTTTTATTGATATCAAACCAAAGTGACCTAACGAGCCCAAAATATTTCACATTTACTTAGGTAAAAAAGGAAGTTACTGGCAATTTTTGATATCGGCATATTCTTTGAAATATTTTCAAGAAATAAAATCGAAAACATGTGAATATTTTTCTGTGTTTGTTCAAAAAAAAAATATGAATACAACCGCTTAACAATTATTTCGACTGATTTTTAGCATACTTTGTTTTTGGTTCTAGCTAATGCCCCAGACAGACTGCAGCTCTAATGCACATTACAAACGCAAAAGTGTGAAACTTTTTATTGCATAGTTTTAGGAATTTTTTAAGTAGATATTTCATAGACATTGACTAAAAGAAAATTTCCCAATTCATCAAAAACAAGGTTAATAGTGAATTAAGCATCAGAATTTGTTTGGACCCTAAATTGGGAAGTTTACTTTTAGTCAATGTCTATGAAATATGTATTTAAAAAATTCCTAAAACTATGCAACAAAAAGTTTCCCATTCTTGCGTCTGTAAAATGCATTAGAGCCGCCGTTTTTCTGGGGCATAATCCTTGTAGTTCCATTGGAATACATATGTGCTAAAACTTTTCTTCCAATTAATATCCATACTTTCCCGAACATTGCCAGCCGAACTTTACAAACTATTTCTGATAGAAACCGCCACACTTAAAATATGTTTCTCTATATAATTTTTCATTTTGCTCAGCAACTTTTAATTGCTGTTCTTCAAATAAATGAAAACTATTCATTGCTGAAAACTGGGCTACGAAAAATTACTCAAAAATGTAGTAAATATGCAATGTGAGAAGTCCTCATTGATTTTAACGATTTTTTGTAGTGATGAGCAAACCAAGACCAAAACCAAGACTGCTATGGTCTTGGTCTTGGTCTTGTTCTTGCACATTGAGTCTTGCTCTTGGTCTTGGTTTTGAAATTGAGTCTTGGTGTTGGTCTTGTTCTTGCTCATTAAGTCTTGGTCTCGGTCTTGGTCTTGGCCTTGGAAAAATTTTCAGAGATATTGAGTATTCAAAATCACATTTTTCCAAAGTAGTTAGGTTTTGAAGATGCCAAAATACAAATTGAGTGATGATTTTATCTTTAAAACGGGAGTGAAACAACTTTTAACTATGAATTACCAAGACTAAAAAGCAGTCTTGGTCTTGACGATTATCGTGAGCAAGACCAAGACCATAGCAGTCTTGGTCTTGGTCTTGCAAAAATATCGACGTCTTGGTCTTGGTCTTGGTCTCGCAAAATTAGCAAGACCAAGAACAAGACGCAAGACCAAGACTAATTTTGCTTATCACTAATTTTTTGGCTTTTGGAGTGAAATTTCGACTTTTTAGTGTTCAATAACTTGTAGTGAAATTTTAAAACAAATATGTCTGTAGTATATACTAAGGAATACTCCCCAGTTTTAGGTGTTATTTTAGTACCTTTCTAAGAAAAGTATAATATGAGCAATATGTGGTGGATGTAGAGAGTTGAAGTTTTGCACAAAATTCCTATTTATACGTATACTAATCTTGCATAAGTTTGCTAAACAAACAATACACCTCAGATGTAAGAGTCATATAGGTAAATATATCGATTAAACACAAGAATACGTTGTTTTTTTTTTTTTTTTTTTTGTTTTTTTGTACTGTGGATTTAGAAAATCTGACTTGCGGGAGAAAAACGACGAGACACAGGTATTTTTTTGGACCATCTCCGTATATTCTTAGAATTTTTACAATTTTCTCATATATAAAGAACTGTGTCGGAACGTGTAATCAATTGGAATTTTGAGAAAGAAAAAAGGATCAAAACGGAAAGCATTCGGAAACACAGTGCAAACATTTGATCTAAACTGAAGCGATCCAGGAGAGCGCCACATTCCCGTTGGGTAATTTTAAGTCGAGCTATGATTACAGTGGGCTGAATACACTCATCATATAGCGATCGAAATAAAGTACTCATACACTTAGTCAATTAAACTATCCGTACAAAATCGAAATATATGAAATAAAAAAAAGATAATCACCAAACTTACGGTGCTTCTTCTTCTTATTTTTATTCTTCTGTTGAAACCTAAGCATGCTACTTCAAACAGTTGTTGGCTTTTTTTATATTTTTCATTTCATTCTTGTCGATTCCGTGAAAATGTAGAAAATGGAACATAATTTCATGCTTCGCGGATTACGCTCTCAAGCCTGAAACTTTGTCGTCTACGTTTCTTCTGTTGGTAAATTCTGTTATATATCAGTCAGTTATGTCTCGGTATATTTGTAAATCTATTTTTATGACTTTGCTGCGGTTTTCTTAAACAAATCATAGACAGAAAAAGAGAAGAAGATGAAAAACCAAGTGGTAACACGTATAAACCAACGACACATCAAATTTAGTTTGGATTTTAACTTTTTCTCCAATTTTTAAAATGTGAAAATCAAAAGATTGCAGCTTTTAGCCGTTTTAATGGTTGGTCACATTAATGCATTAACTCTCTACTTTGTAATTTCAAGTTTTGAAAACATTGAGAATTTTTACTTTCTGTTTCATATTCTGAATACATATTTTCTTAATATTTAATATTAAGGGTATTCCTTCAAACGTGTAAAGGCCTCGAAAACCTCGTAATCAACTCCTATTCTATTCTCCATTGCTTATTAACGCGGTTTGGTTAGTTTGTGCTTAGTTACGCTCAAACCGAACTAGTTTGAGAAATTTAAGTAAGTAAGATACACAACAAAACAAGAGGCCTGTTTCTTTTGACGCGTGTATATGTAGAATTGTGTGAATTTTCAAACTGCGATAACTCTTTTTTAAACGGTAAACGGTACATTTTTTTTTACATAAAATTCAAACTGTGCATGGAATTCTCAATAACAAAAATTGAAAGGGATCGAGAGTGTGCCACGCCCGCTTTTTATGCATTTTAGAGTAATATTGAAAATATGAATATCAAAACTTTCAATTGCTAAAAAGTGAGAGTGGCACTCTTTCGATCCCGCCCACTTTTTGTTAATTATAAGGCATTGACATAATGATTGAGATATTTTCTAACTATAAAATTGTTGTGTGAAATTTTTCTATGAAAGTAATCGTTAGCGAGTAATGATGAAAAAAACTAATTTTCGAGACCTATTACCATGAAATTATGCATGTTCCACCAGAGTAATTTCTACTAATTTTACTTTTAATAGATATTTGTTTGAAAGAGTTAGTTTTTAGTTGCCGTTAACTCCTTTATTTGACGACTTTTTCAGCTTGAGTTGCAATACTTGTGGACTGAAATCAAAACCTAGCTCCCGCCGAGAGCAATTAAATTCACATTTGAAAAATTTTTATTCCTCAAACTCAAATCTTTATGCTTTTAAGCAGGAGCTATGTTTTAATATGAGACCACTAGTTCCTTAGGGTAATTTTTCCTAGAATTTTTCATAGATTTCGTTTTTGCCATACGCCTCTCGCTGTTTTCTCTCCCAATCAATTTGACCCACCCTAATATATATGCTAGGAAGAAAGTCATATGGCTTTTTTCCGATTTAAATGATGGATGGTAGACAATCGGTTCTAAGTCTCGAAAAATATTGTTTGGTCGGGGACCAAATTCGTTTTTTTTTTTTTTTTTGAATTTCTAAATGCTAAAAATTTCAAAAGTAACAATACCTGTTGACCACTCTAGGGACAATGTAGCGCTTCGCTGCCAGACGTCGATGGTGTTTAACCCTTTCTACGGGAGATGCACTATCTTTCAGCTTGACACGGAACAAAGCCAGTTGACGCAGCAGCTGGAGACGATGAGATGATGACCCACGAAGATCGAATTCTGTGGACGTACTATGAGACGGGAACCACTGTCAAACTCCACTTTGGAGCAATATAAGAAAACACCTTTTGGATTTTTGTTAGTTTTCATGTCAGAATTTTCTTCTGTATTCGTTGATAAAAAAACTGATCGAAAATTGTCAGCAATGGTTTTTACATCAGAGCGAGCGAGACGGCTATACTTTCGGCAGTCAGATACCAAATGCTGAAGACGGGTAGGGTTGCCATCGTTTAGATAAAAAACATGGATTTTTGTAAAGATTTACAAAGGGTAGTTTTATGTATATATGTATATATTTTACTTATAAAGGTTTAAGACGGGTGAGTTTACGTTTCCACGTAAACAAATATGTTTCCTGATTTTTTCAGATTTTTATGTTCCTACAACCCCTGCAGTGCAAAGATTGCTCCTGTGATGAATTTTTTGTCTGTTTTTTTAAATTACGATAATGGCCTGTGCAATAAAAAAAAGTTAGGATAGTAACCTGACTGGGATCAAAAAATTTTCATTATCGGTCAATGTTCATGCCTACTTTCCATATCAGTATTTTAAAACATTGTATGAGAGTTCGGCGTGAATGCCAGCATCGTCTAAAACACTTCTCTCAAAGCAGTGATTTTTTAATGAAATATTGAAATATAGGCAATTTACAGCTCTTTTTTATATATGAAAATAAAACTAAAAAAATTATATATTATTCATTGACATTTCGTTTCATTCTTTTCAATTCTTTACAGCACAGCTCGCATCGATACGTTCCATAACAGCCAGTAATGGTACAGTGGAAAATGGTAAAGAGTTACGAATCGTTTGCAAGGTGCAAGGCAGGCCTCCACCAAAAGTGACGTGGTTCAAGGATCATAAGTCAATAAATCGCAATCGTAAACTATATCAAATAGTACCATTTAAGTAAGTTAAACAAAGATATATAGATATACATAAATTAAATATAAATTTTAATGTAAAAAATCGTAAAATTAACTAAACGTTCAACGATCCTTTTCTTCTTTAGCCGGGGTTCACTACAATATTTTTATTTCCCAAGAAAACACAGCATTTCCAAACGTTATAATTCACTTTATTCACTAAAACCTATACTCCGACCACCAAGAGAAAAGAAGCATTAAGTTAAATACGAACCTGGTTAATAATATCGAATAAAAATAATTTAAAGTTATCACATTGCTTAAATTTTAACCTTCCTACCCGAGGATAAGGTTCCAGTGTGTCTTTGTCCTTCCGTCGTGGAGTAAATCACTGACCATGCCTCTCCGCCTTTGGTCCTGGGTCTCCGTCTGTTCGTGGTGGAGTGCATCACCGGCCATACCTCACCGTCAGTTTTCCTCGAAATGTGTCCTATGGTTGTTAATTAAAAGTCCCAATCATGTCTCAATATGTCCTCGTTGTTAAAAAAAAGTCTTAAGTCGCTGGATGTATTAAACAAATCAGGATCACGTCTTACCTATGCGGCGACCACCAAGAGAAAGAAAATATCTCCAACAGGAAATACCTTCATTGCCTTTATTAAATGGTGACCGCCCGCCCTCTTGCGTGATATTCGGAAGCAATGTTCATTGGGGTGTGTTCGGAATTATTTGATAACGCGATATTCATTTGGTTGCAAACTTAGTTGGGCGGCAGTTTGACATCAGTGTGTGTTTTATTCGTATACTAGCTTAGTTAAAGAAACTTTTGTTGATTTTTTAAGATCAAGCTGGTCCAGGGTGAAACACTTTTGTCTAATGATGGAAATAAGTGTTGAATTGATGATGACCAATGAGCTTTCCATGTGTTTGTCCGATGTCGGTTGTCAGTTGGACAATTGGTTGGTCGGTTGTAAGTTCGGTTGGTCGAGTGATTGGTTCGTTGATTGTTTGATTGGCTGTTGGACGAAAATTGCATGCTTAAGTCGCGGTACGGGGGCAAATAAGCGTATGTGATTTGCATCATCACAACGTCTTCTTTTTTAATAAGTAGAATCAAAAGTTTCTTACAGATTTAATACCATATTTTCTCACTTCTTTATTTAACAGAAAAAGGTCTGAGTTGATCATCAAATCCTTTAACAGTTCAGATGCTGGACGTTATGAATGTCGCGCCAAAAATAAAGTCAATCGAAATTTACAACGTAAAACCATTGTGATTAAAGCGTATCCAGGTGAGTGGGTTTTCTTTCGTTTTTATTTTTATATTTTACCCTAACACATAATTACACGTACATATCTTTCGTGACGATTTCATCGAATGAATCATATTTTCTTACGCTCAAATTTAGAATTCCTTAGAATTGTCACAGTCTTCTAGTAAATTTTAGCTTTGACAGCTGCGTCAACGCGTTTACCAGAGAAACGCACGCTCCAATAAGTTTCTAATTTATTACATCATTTTAAAATCAATTAAGCAACCAAATCAAAATAATAAATATAAAAAAAAAATGTACTAATTAAAAAGCAGAGTTCATAAATTTTCATGCAGACTTTTTAATGGTTTCACAGTTAAATATTTTATTGGATTTTTTTTTCTGAATTTTAAAGGCCATTTTTTTTCATAATTTTTTCCATTTTCTTTGATCAATTTTGTATGGCGTGAATTTTGATAAAATCAACTTCTTGACGATGACTAAATTTGATTATTGTGTTGCTACTAAGTAGGTCATATTAATGCTTTACAATGGACCTTGATTTGTGACATATATTTCTTAAACTGCTTTGATAGAAGAAATCTTTGCAACAAAGGTTTTAATCCTGTAAGCATCAAATATTTTCAAAATTAAAAAAGTGTGCACCCATCTTAAGATACAGTTTCAGAAATCAACAACCATATGCTTTGTTCGCGAGATATGTATTATTGTATTCATTCGCATCCAATTACTTTAAGATATTAATTAATTAATTATTATTCTACTTTAATTTTTTCAGTGCCACGCAGTGAGAATCCATCATGGACTCAACAAGGATCTAATTGTCCACCAAATGCGGCAGGCTTTTGCCTAAATGGTGGAACCTGCAAATTGTTTGTGGAAATCGGTTCCTATTCTTGCATGTAAGTCACATATTCATATTGACAGGGATGAAGTTCATAAACGACACAATGTGTTTGTGTGGGTTAAATAGTTTCAGAGATATAACATTTTTTTAAGGGCGTTGTACCGCCCGTTTTTCCCTTGGACATTATTTGTGCTGAAAATCTTAATACATATACCAAATCTCATCCATGTCCTTTAAATATTTTCAGTGATATGATATGATTTTTTTGGAAAGAAGAAAATAAACGAATTATCCAAGAAGGGACCCATGGGTGAAAAATTTTTTTTTACACTAAAATGTTGTAAAAAGTCAAAAAAAACAAAAAAAGAACAAAAAATTGTTGGTTCCAGTATCCTAGGGGATTGGGTGAAAAAAAAAAAAACAGAGAAAAGTAATGATGCAGACACACGCGCCGTACCCAAAAACCCATAAATACGTGTATAAATTTTCACGGTGATCGGGCCAGCCATTTGGGAGTCTATAAGAAACATAGGTACAGACATTCAAACATTCATTTTTATATATGGGGCATTACATATTGTTCCAGATAGCATTTGACTTTTGCATCTCCGATTTTTTTGAAACTTTTTATCTTATATGTAGTACTATACCTTTTCAAGTTCAAAATGAGAAAGTGTAAAATCATAATGAGAATGTGTAAAATTATAATGAGAATATATAAATTGATATTGAGAATTGTAAATTCATATTGAGAAAATATAAATTGATAATGATAAATAGTAAAATGATAATTGGAATCTGTAAATTGATAATGAGCAGTGAAAATTCTTATTGAGAAAATAAAAATTAATAATGAGAAGATATAAATTCATAATGAGAATATGTAAAATTAAAATTAGAATATAAAAATTCAAAATGAGAAGCTGTTACTTTGTGAAATAGATGCAAAATTTTTTTATTAAGTGCATCAAAATATTTACTCTCGAGCACTCATATTGTTAAATGCAAATCCTAAAAAACGTGGTTGAGTGTTATACAGCACACCATTATTGCAGCCGCTGCTCGCACACACCGAGAGCATTATCAGTGGGTATATGAAGATTCAATTTGACATTCATCTTAACTTTAGCACAAATGTTCTCAGTAGGAATGAGCATAGGCGAATAAGGACCCAGTCGCAGAACTGTTGCTTCTCCTGCCGAATGCTCCACCACAGTTGCGCCTATGTTCTAATGATTTTGGGCGTTATTGCAAACTATGTATAACTAAGTCTCGTGCATTATTGTATCTTTCTTGTCATCGCTCTATGACCATTCCAGCCCAATTACCACATGTATTGGTAGTGAATGATCCCCTCTAACGAAATATTCTCATTTTGTTTTCACGTTTTCTCATTATGAATTTATATCTTCTCATTATCAATTTTTATTTTCTCAATAAGAAATTCTACTTCTCATTATCAATTTACAGGTTCCCATTATCATCTTATATTTTCTCAATATGAATTTACAATTCTCAATATCAATTTATATATTCTCATTATAATTTTACACATTCTCATTATGATTATACTTTCTCATTATGATTTTACACTTTCTCATTTTGAACTTGAAAAGGTGTAGTTGAGATTATATATATAAATTTTCAAAAAACGAAAAAATGTGCAAAAACAACATTCCGTAGTTTTTTGAAATGCTCATAGCTCCGGCAGTAGTCAACCAAATCATGAAATTTTTTTTTAAATTTTGTTTTTTTTTTTCAGAAAATTTTTATAAAAAAAAAACAAAAAATTTTTGTTATATAATTTTTTTATTAAATTTTAAACTTTTAAACCAAAATCCTATTTTTTTCAATGATTTTACTCTTCAAGTTTTTAAAAAAAAAAAATTAAAAAAAACTTGACAAGACTATTTTCAGAATGGGCAAACGATGGTATCTATTTTTAAATGTTCACAGACCCCCATTATTTTTTCCTCCCCAACGTTTTTTTTTTTTTTGGGGGGGGGGGCCTCCCATGTAAAATTTTGATAAGAATATCAAAAAAAAAAAAATTTCTCATTGCCGGAAGAGGGAAAAAATGTTCACCGTCCCCCATTAATTTTTTCTCTACGACATTTCTTTCAAACAACCCCATTTTTTCCACTCCTTAGGGGGCTCCCATACAAAATTTTGATCAAACTACAAAAAAATTTTTCATGGCCGGGAAGCGAAAAAAATTTTTTCCTCCTTAACATTTTTTTCGAACAAACTATTCTCTTTTTTCCGCCCCTTAAGGGGGCTGTTTTATTTTTATTCTGAATAATTCAAAATTTGTCAGATATGGACAACTTTGCATTCATATAAATATTTATCGATATTTTAAAATTTCTACAGACATTCTCCAAACATCTCTAAAAGTAACACGTTTGCAATGAGGGGTAAATGTGATATTTTGTTTCATATCGTGTGGAGCTCAAGTAAAAACAACCATGAGTATTTTATTTTTAGTAAAAGTGCAGCAGCAGCAAAGATTCGGGAATAAATTGCGGCGCTGAAAGATTTTGTTCAGATGGGGACGCGCGTATAAATGAGCGCCACACCAGCGCTAGAGTCATCTTTTTTCTGCTTTAATTTAAATACTCTGCAGTATAAAGCAGTGTTGAGCATTTAATGTATTTTGTTTGGTTTTTTTTTTTTTTTTTTTTGACATTTTAAATTTTCAGCTTTACCGAAAATCACAGTCGCAAGTCAACATTTAATGAACATTTTTAATAACAACCTCTTGAATTTGTCAACAACCATTGCGTTTTTCCCCCTCAGTCAAATGAGTGATCGCGCGTTACGCCTCATTTTCGACATGCGCACGCAAGACCCTTAAGGGCAGAAGATGTGCGCTACAATCGATTGGGGTACGCCTTGCGTATTTTGACGTGTGTTGGTAAAAGTTTTCAACAAAATTTATTTAACAAATGCATTTAATGCAGGGTGTGTAAAACACAAATGTTTTAATAAATTATATAATTCTGGTATGTGAAAAGTAACGTGCGATCATTTCATTTTTTTTTATGGCTGCAAAAAAATTGCCTGATGAAAGTCTGCATATTCATTTAATATTTTATAGATACTTATTACTCCTTTGGTTTTTTAATATTCGTGGAGATGATAATACTGCATACTATCTGCCTATGAGCAGTGAGAAGAATATTAGTTTTCTTCAAACGCCAGCAATCGACCACATGTTGAGTTTAGAGATATCAAATAGAAATCTTTCTCTATTTTTTTATTTTTTTTCGTTTTGTTTTCAAAATATCTTATCTACATATTTGGTACCTTCACTTACTGCCCACTTGAAATGTCGATTGTTGAACTGTTATTCTTAATCTGTGATTTATATTGAAACATCCATATCATCGTCCCTAAATATAAACAGAAACTCCTTAAAATAGAAACTGTAGCTAAAAAAAACTGAGCGATAAACAAATGATCCACGAAACTAAAGAAAAAAAAAAACGAATTTAAAATGTTTCTCAGAGGTTTCCAGTTACAAACACAGATAATTATATATATTTAGATTTCTTCACTCGAAATATATTGTCAAGTCTTAAATGTTTAATGAATAATTGGGAATAAGATTTCAGGTCACTGTAATAAAGCTGCTGGGGCATGTTATAGGTGTGGGACGATTTTGAGACATTAGTATAAAGGATGTAGTAGAGAATTGTTATCGAACTATGCGTTTTTTTTTTTTTTTTTAGATATTTCTAGACATTTGTTTAATGCTTTCCACCTCTTTCAGACACTTTTTTCACCGTTGGGTGAAACATTTTTTTTTCACTAGAATGTTATAAAAAGTCATAAAACGCGTAGAAAACACAAAAAAACAGAAATTTTTTTGATTCTGACATCGTAGGGGGGGACCCTTGGGTGAAAAAAAAAACCGAAAAAACTAATGATACCAAAACACGAATCGTACCTATCCAAAAACCTACAAATATAAATATTCACTGTGATCGGTCTAGCCGTTTTTGAGTCTATAAGGAACATACAGACAGACATAGAGTGTTGGAAAAAATAATAGGGACAAGCATTTTTTTAAGTTTTCAACCATATCTTTTAATTAGTCAGTAACTCTCGAAAATGTAGTCCTTAGATGAAAAAAATTCACGACATTATTAGTTTCCATCCTGGAAAAAATAATAGGGACAAACATCATTTATCATTCAGCTATGGATTAACTCTTATTTTAGTCCTTGCATGAATTCAAAAACCTCACCCGTTTAATATTTGGTCAATGCTCCCTCCATTTTGAGTATCTGCAAGCGTCTCCAAGGCAAAGATTCCATAAAACTTGCACAAATTTCAACCACTGCCAATTACCATTCTTTTTGTATTTTTACAATAAATAGTTTTTATTTTTTGACTTACGAAATCCAATAAACGTCTTAAGCACTCCCCAGACGAGCTTAATGGGGTTGAGACCCACTGACAGTGATGGCTTATCCATAACCGTGATCTTTTTTTTGTTTCATTCATGACTTCACTAGCTTTGATGAATGTTTGGGGTCATTACCATGCATGACATCTCAGATCAAAAGAGTTTTGCCTCCCACATTAGGCCGCATAACTGAATAGAGGATATCAACAAAGTCTGCTGCACATATTCGGTTTTTAATCTATAATACTGGCCCAAATCCAGCCGTTGAAGATTAACTCCTTATCATGATATCATATCACCATGCATAACTTGCTTCATAGTGTATCTGGTTTCAAATGCTGCATTCGAAGGTCATCTATAGTAACAAACAATCTACCATCAGAAACAGACAAATTAATTTCAGTTGCGTTAAACCACAGCAGATTTTAACAGTTTTGGCAAAACTTCAGCTTGGTGGCGAAATTAATCATCTAGGATATGTTCTTTTGGCTTAAAAAGCGTACTTTTCTTGCACTTCTGCCGCACAACAATGCTTCTCGAAGCTTGTTTCTTACAGTGCGGCTTGTTACTGGAGCTCTTGGAGCCAGCTTGAGGTCAGCGGATAAAAGAAATGCATTTTTTCGAATGCCTCACAAGAATGTTATCAAACTGTCTTGAGGTTTGTCGCTTTTTTTCTTTTTTGGCAACTGATTTCAAAGCGTTAAAGATCATGGTCTTAGAGCAATTCATTATCCACAATTTACTTTATGGTTTTACCCGCCAACCTAGATTCTTTATTATTTTCTCCTGTTCTTTGGAATAATAGACTCCTCGATCCATTTTGTTTAAATTTCGCTTTAATCTATAAAATTGCACAGTCAAATATTTAACATTCTTTCACCACAATCAATAATACACAATCTATCATTTTTAAATCAACAATCAGCTCTATATCAGGTACCATATGTTGTCAGTCCAAAAACGAAGTGTGAACTATTTTTATAGTTTTTTTTCGAAATGGCAATATTTGCTAGTAAAATGGGATTACCGTTTTGAAGTCGCGTTGTATAATGTAACTTTATTATGGATTCCACCAAAAACTTTCTGCAGAGAAAAATATTATTTCTGCATGCGTTATATTGAGATATGTGTCCCTATTATTTTTTCCAACACTGTATAAACATTCATTTTTTTATATAGTGCATAGATTTAAAACTATTTAATTTAAGTTATATAATCCATATTTAATATCTTCTCTTGTTACTTCTTTATTTCACAGTTGTCCAGAGGGTTTCATCGGCGAGCGCTGTGATCGCAAGGAAGTCAACAACATGCCACCCAGTACGTTTAGCAGTGAACAAGATTGCGATAAGAAGTATTTAGGAAGTTTTTATTGCTAAAATAGGCTATTCTATAGCATCGATTGTTTTGTTGTCTTTGTCAAACAAACATATACATACATAAATTAATATACATTCAATATACACACACGCATACACAAATACATACACTGAAACCAAAACTATAATAATTTTATTTATAAAAAAAGAAAAATTTGCTAAAATAAAATATAAATAAATAAATTAAAAATTTTACCAAATATAGAGATTAAAAAAAAAATTAAAAAAAAAACAATAGTACAAATACAGTATACAACAAAAACAATAAAACAATTTAAAAAAAAAATTAATTAAATGAATAAACAATATTTTTTAAAAGCTTAAAACCAAATTGGCTTTTCAAAGCAAAAAAAAAAAATATGTAAAATTAAAAAACTTCAAATTAAATTTTATAAGTTTACAGCCTTATTCATAATTAACAATGTGTTTACAGGATATTAGGCAGTTTCCTCATAAAAATGCTTTATTTATTAGAAATTACTATGCATAAGGCTGTTAATGTTTATAATTAAAAAACAAAAACAGCAAAGCAAAACTAGACATTCCATTTAAAACTTGAAAACTATAAAATCATTTACATAAGAATAAAAATTTAGTAAAATTAATTAATTAAAGATTTTAAATTGAAGCAAATTATGTTTTTATGTATATTAAACTTTTTTTTTTTTTGGTACTGTTAATTTTTTTTTTTTTTGTAAAAACACAGTTTAATTAAATTTTAAACAAAAAAAAAATTCTAACTAATAATGAAATTTCTTAGTTATAATTTTAATTATAAAACAAAGGTGCTATAGAAAGTTTATTTTATGTATAATTTTTTCCACTTACATAAGCATTATTTATTTACATACATATATATTTACATTTATTGCTCCTTATTTTCCAAACTCAAACGATTTCTTTCTTTCAGTAAAGGCTAAAAAAATCAAGCGAAAATTTATTTATTTAATAATGTCAAATGTTCCTTTACTTGAAAAGAAAAGATACCTTAAAATGAAAATCGAAAATATAAACAAAATTTTTAAGCTCTCTCGCTTACACTTATTCTAGTTCTCGGTACACTCACACTTACTCACAAACACATACATACATACATACATAAGTACTCAATAGAAAAAGAAGGAAAACACCTTTTTCTTCTTTTCATTTTAAGACTTAAACACAATGAGAATTATATAGTCTGCTAATGTTTCACTCATACATTAAATGAATTAAGCGTTCTATCTCTCTTTCTCACTTTTTCTCTCTCTCTAACATATTAAATCTCATTTATTGCAGAGATTGCAAAGTTTTGTTTAAAAAAAAAATAACAAGAAAAGGAAAAAAATTTGTCTTAAGTCAAAAAAAAAAAAAATTTTAATTTAAATGGATGAAGTACGAGTATATTAACAAACAAAAAAATATGCAAGAAAATACAGAGAGTTTTTTTTAATTTTAAAAGTTTTATGTAAATCGGCACACCAAAAATTTTGCTTTAAAAATTTAAAAATTTTGCTTTAAAATTGAAAACTTTTGATTTAAAGTTGAAAATTTTTGATTCAAAATTAAAAAATCTTAATTCATTAACTTGCATATTTTTCTGTGTTTTGGTTGTTGATCTTTACTTTTTTCTTTGTAGATATTTGTTATTTTATGATTAATTATTTGTTAGATTTTTACTGCTTTGTTCCCTATTTTGCCCCCATATCAATACCAAATATAATTATATTCATGCAACTAAAAGCATTGATTAAATATGTAGTTTTCAAATAATAATAGTACTTAATAAATAACAAATTTGCAATTTGTAAGTAAACCGAAATTTTCTTAACACCCAAGTAACACATCATCATCGTAAAAGTAAATATTTGGTAACTATCGAATTTTAAAAGTTATGATCATTGAAAAAAAAAAACCTAAAAATGTCAAAAACTTTTGCATATACACCGTCTGACAGAAGAAACAATATTAAATAGCAGATATCAATGACTTATCTTTATTCCGTTGCCTTGTACAGAATCTTATTAATCTGTGTCAAATAGTTTCAGAGCCACTTATGATGAATTTTTTCAGGGAGTAACGCCGCCTCTTTTTGTAGTTGATGATATTAGATTCAATGCCCTTTACATATCTATCAATTCTTATTCATAAGTATGTGTTAAATAGTTTTATATATATGACAACGTATTCTTTTGAGGGGCGTGGCACCGCCTACTTTTCAGTCAATATTATTTATCCAGGTGTCTTTTACATTTGCAATTAGTCTCATCCATATTCGTCAAATAATTTCAGAGATATGTTTAACTTGCTGTAAAAATTTTATCAAATTCGGTCTAGTAGTTTTCGAGTATAAAAAACGAACACACAAACAAACAAATAAAGGAAAAAGTCCTATAGAACCGACGGAGAGTCCTATCTTTGGTCTAGTTTTTTTGTAAGTAGTCCAAAATAGACGTAAAACTGGAATAAATACACTAAAATTATCATTTGAAATTATCAGTTGCAAAAAAAAAATGCGCCAAATATAATACAAAGTCAATCATTTGTATCATAAATGGTCCCAATGTAATGTATACAGACCTGTTCCGTAATCCGTGTGGTTTCAATTACTTTTCATTTAGGAGGCTTTTTCATGAAAATGGTGAGTCACTCGATAAAAAATTTAGGTATCTTTTTTATGAGGAATCACAGGTTCTACAAATAACATTTATTGGCATTAACGAAAAAGTAACCGTTTAGGAAATACTATATTATTAAAAAACCGCAAAAAGTCGAAAAATTCGACTTTATCGAATATTTCCGAAACAATTTCTTTTTCGAAAATACAAATGAATACTATTTGTAGAACTTGTTATTCTCCACAAAAAAGATTCTTATACTTTTAATCATGTAACTCACCATTTTCATCAAAAAGCTATCTAAGTGAAAAGTAATTGAAACCACGCGGATTATGGAACAGGACTGATAATATGACATTAACACCAAAAGTTGTCCAATTGTGTCAGTCACATAATAATGTTACTGACTACGTATTATCGATAGTGTATCGGTCTAATGACTTGCGCTGCGTGGAGAGACTCGGGTTCAAAACGTTCACTCAGTAATTTTCAATTTCTACTAATTAAACACAATTTGCCTGAAGAGTTTTCGGTGAGGAATATTTAACACGTATCAATATAGCAGAGGTATAAAATAATAATAAAAAAAATAAAAAAGTTTTCACCCGCACTGGTATTCGAACCCGGAACACAATGTTAAGAAATATATAAGAAATTCTTTATTGCATCGGCTGTAGAAAGTAGAAATTTTTGTGTGGAATTTATATTTGAATAAAAATTTTTGAAATTGATTTTGGGCTCAATGTATTACATTAGAAGACAATTGGCCTTTTTCTGGTCTCAATGAATTGCATAAGGAGACAATTGGTTACGTCTAAATGATCAGCAACTTAAGACTTGAATATAACTTTGCGAGTGATAGGATCAGAATTTAGACTAGTCAGTCGCCGCCATGGTATAGTTTACGAACTAGATCTTTAAAAAGTTATCATACACATACCCATTTAATTTATGTGTTACTTGGTCGTCTTTTAAATATATTTTTTTTTTTTTCTTTTAGAAAACTAGAATAACACTTTTGGCTGTAGATTGTTTTCAATATTTTTTAAACTGGTGATTGTTTTTCAACATTAAATTTTGTTGTAAGAATTATTTTTTTTTTTTTTTATTCAATTAACAAACTCATTGCTGACCAAAAATAAAAGAAAAAAAAATTATTTTGATTTTCTGAATGCGTTTCATGGTGTTTTTAAAAATTTCAACTCATTGGATAAAATTTTAGAAACCACCAAACACATTTCGAGCGTAAGAAATAAACTTTAAGGTCACGTATAGAGAAAGTCCTCTAAGCGCTAAAAACTATGCAATAGAAAATACAGGCGCTTTTGCCTGCTGATTGCAATAACAGTTGTTATTTTGTACTTGCATAGTTTTTGGCGCTTGTTTTTTTTTTTTTTTCCTTAATTGAAATTTAATCAAATATTTTTTTTTTTAATTTAATCTTTTTCACAGATTTTTTGTTGCAATCTACGGCCAAATTTATTCCTTTATTAATAGTTTAAAAATAAAAACTACAATACCAATGTAATATGTAATTGCTTTAATTTATTGCAAATTTAATGGAATCTTGTTGCACATTTATTATTAACCTATTTTTATTTGTAAACACAAAAATTCAAGAAATATTATAAACTGAAAGAAAATCAAAAAGAATAAAACTTAAGAAAGTGGGTGCTGTTGAAATGTTTTTACAAAAGCCATCAATAATACATATATGTCAATAGCTAAAAGCACAGATGTGATCTGTTCAATTTGTTTGAATTTGAGATATTGTTGATAGATAATCATAACGCAGGCCCACAAAAAAAAAGTACCTTGCGCGAAAGATCAGACCACCTGAACTTTATATTTTCGGGGTCGCTGAATCCGAATATGGTACCAGAATAGCGAAGTTGGTTCGCGTTTTTTCAGAAATCAACAATTATGCTGAGAATTTTGAGATTTTTTTCAACATTATTTCTGATTTGTAAAAAAACTCGAACAAACTCCGCTATTCTGACACCATATTCGGACTCAGCGACCCCGAAAACATAAAGTTGAGGTGGTCTGATCGTTCGCGCAGGGAATTTTTTTTTTGTAGTCCTGTGCACAGGCCAAAAAAAAAAAAGTACCCTGCGCGAAAGATCAGACCACCGGAACTTTATGTTTGCGAGGTCGCTGAACCCTAATATAGTGTCAGATTAGCGAAGTTGAAAAGGTCCCATAAACATACCCTTTTATATATTTTTTTTTTAAATTTTTATTAAATTCCCTTAAATCGGTAGCACATTTGTCATACCAATTTTTTTAGTTGATGTCAGAAAAAATTACTTTTCTATGTAACACATGGGTTACTTGCATACGTTGCGCTGCATATGATGTGAGCGCTACATGCACTGCTCTTTATCTACTAGAGCCTTCAATCAGATGGTTCTTGAAAAGTATTTTTTTCTGTGCTCAACTAAAATAATCTGTGTAACAGATGTACTATCGAATTAAAGGAAATTTAACGCGAATTTTGAGAAAAATTATAAAAGGGCATATTAATAGGACCTTTTTCATACTTAAATGGAATCCAAAGACAAAAACTGGGGAAAAAAAATTAAAATATCAACTTTAAAGGTGCAGAACTTTGCGAAATCCTTTTAAACCCTATAAACCATATACACTATCTGAAAGCTCATACAATTTTCTAAAACTTTGCCATAGAAATGTTTTCTCTAAAATGTTAGGGTGATCCAAGAAATTTTTTTTTTTCTGAAACAAGTCAGAAAATCAGTTTTAACCCTATAACTCCTCAGGGGTACATTTTGGAACCCCGCTCCGGGCACAATGTTTTGTTAGTCTAGGCCTCCTCTATCACCTTCCAGAAGCTTCGTAACCTTATGCAATACACCCTGTATATGACGACCACCAAAAAGCTTCAAAAAAAGAATAAGTTTAAGTATTAAAAACTTAAATTTGTAAATGTTGAAGTTCAAAGTGTCGTTATTTTGAAAGTCTCTTTGTTTGAAGCGGTAGAGGTTGGGTAGAATACCTCTTATTGGTACATATTTCTAATTTAATAATCAAATTGAGAATTGTTCTGAACATGCCTAAGCAGTGAGACTAAACAAAATCTGAAAATTGTTAATAAATCCCTCAATTATATAGACTCTCTACATAGCTCTTTTGTAAAATTATTCTGGGAAATTTAAAAAAATCAATCAAATAACTGAAATTCCGAAATCCGTGTAATTTCAATTACTTTTCATTTAGGCTGCTTTTAGATGAAATCGGTGAGTCGAACGATCAAAAGTATAAGAATCTTTTTTGTACAGAATAACAAGTTCGAAAATTTAACCGTTTGGGAAATACTCTTAAAAAACCGCAAAAATATTTTCTAAACGCTTACCTTTTAACTACAAATCAATGTTATTTGTAGAACCTGTAATTTTCCACAAAAGAGATTCTTACTTTTTATCATGGTACTCACTATTTTCTTCAAAAAGCTTTCGAAATGAAAAGTCATTGAAACTACGCGGAAATCTCAAATTTAGCACATAATGAACTTTCGGCATGGCATGAACTTTTTAAAGACATGATTTCTATTAAACAGATAAATACCACCCACTTTCACAACCAATTTGCACAACAGTATTCCATAGAAGTTAAGAGTTAAGTTCCAACAACCCAAATCAGTTAATCACTTGTACTCTTCATCTTAAATAGAAAAAAAATTTAAAAATTGTATTTCAATGTAAATAAAAATTGTTAATGAAAAAAAAAGAGAAAAAACTCAAAATCGCCTCACAATATATATACATATATAAAAATTAAAATAAGCCAAATATTGAAAAAATTATAAATTGAAAAAAAGAAAAAAAATTATTTTCAAGAGTTTAAAAAAAACTAATAATTACTTGTACTAGTAGCGATTTGCAAACATTTTTGACATTTCATGCTGTTTTCACAATATAAACTTTAACTGGAAATTTTATAAACGGGTATGTTCTCAAATGCGTTTTCAATCGGAATCGGAATGTAATCAATTTTAAGCTGCTCTGCTTTTCGAGAAACAAAATGGAATTGGAATTTTATTTCAATAAATGCGGAACACTTTAAATGAAATATAGGATTCAATTCCGACTCCGTTCGAAATCGGAATTAAGAAAAGACCTGAGTTATTCCAGTTGAAATCAAACTTTATAACGAAGAAACCGTCATAGGTAGCTACTGTTGCAAGCACAAGAATGAAAAAAAAAAATTTAAAACCAAGAAAAGTTTTTATTTTAAATTGTATAAAAAAAAATTATTACACATAAAATTTTCAAAAATGTCATTTTAGCGAAAATACATACTACACATATTTTATTTTGAACTTAATGCGTCTTAGAAAAAGTAAAATAACAAACTATACCAAAAATATTAAATTAAAATGAATAAAATTAAATTAAATTAAAACAACACTTACTAACTTTAAGTTAATTAATTATTTAGTAAATACTTGATAAGTTTTATAAATTTACTTTTGAAGTTATTGCCTAGTTTTATTTGCAAACTTATAATATATTTATTTTAACATTTTTATGTTTAAGTTAATAGTACATCCATCAAATGTATGTAAAATTTAATGTTGTTTTATATGTTTGTAAATTTTTTCTCAATAAATATTGTTTTTTTTTTTATTTAAGTTATTATAATTTGCTTAAGTTTTTAATCTTAGTTAAAAATTAAAATTAACTCAATAATTATTTTTAATTTACGTTAAAATTATAATTTAATTATTTTAAAAGAACAAAAACATTGACTACACCCAATATACAACTAAAAATTGAAAATATATATATATATATAAAAATATTTAAAAATAAAACTTAATATTTGAGACACAAAATTAATTGAAATTTCTTTTCATTTTCATAACTTGCGCAAATTTCCATTATCATTTACATACAAACATTTTTTTCTTTTATTTTAATATAAAAGTTTCATATATTATTTTTTTTAAAGTCTTCACAATTCATAAGGTAAGACTGATTTTATTTTTTATTATTTTATTTTAAATGCATTTTCGTATTGTTTGTTTAATTGTTGTCTTTTTTTTAAAAAATTTTTTAACTGTGCACATTTAGTTTTGTATTTTGTTTAAATTAAAGTTTTACAAGTAATCTAACCTATGTATTTGGAATATTAACATGAATACTATTTATGTGTTAATTAAAAATGTCATTGAATTTCTAAAACTTAAAACATGTATAGTATATTGAATATACACGTTAATGCAAAATCAAGAAATAAAATATAAATATTACAAAACTTAAAGAAAATATAATATATACGTTATAATAATTTTTTTTAATGTTTTTGTCTTAATAACACATGACCTAACGAATGACTTGTCAGCGTTGTAACTTTTTATAAATGTACATATATGTTGTGAGACGTTTTTGTTTGTATATGAAAAAAAAAAAAAAAAAACAATTGTCAAACTAAATTATATTTTATTTCCTGATTCATTATATTTCCGGAACATGACTAACATTTCCATAACTTTAAAACAAAACTCACTTTGAAAATGCATGTCCTACACAAAATAACATTTTGTTACAAGAAATCTTTTTGTTACTTTTAAAACTTAATATTTACTCTATTTTTTCCAGATCCCACTTATAAAACTGGTTATATTGCGGATGATCCTAGAGTCTATGATGCCACACTTGGTGCTGAATGGCAAATGTTGCAGAGTTTACAGTCAAACATGAGTACACTTGAGGACGATGAAGTTTCCATGGATAAAGCGCATAGTGCTGTGGAACATGGTGAAAAGCATTTGGGAAAAACAATAAAAATATTTAGCAAAGATTTTTAGAAAACAAAACAAAAAACATTGTAATAAAATGCAAACTTTAACAATTCCAATATTGATATAGAAAACAAAATAAAAAGACGCTCAAAAACATATATGAAGAATTTAATATAAAGCACATAAATAACTACATATATGAAAATATAATTTAAATACTCATAAATATAAGAAATACGAAGAAAAAATGCCAAAGATGTAAAAATATTGCACACAGCCTTAAAGTGTAATATTATGTGTTTGAAATATATACTTATAATGATATTATTAATTTTATATTTAGTTTTGTCAAATAAGCATTTATTTTATTAAGATTATTTTAATTTAGAAAAAAGTGCAGTATAAATGATTATTAATATTGAATAAAATGTATAGTTTTCTTAAATTTTATTTTCATTTCAAGCTGAGCTTATAATTTACTAAGAAATGTGCATGCTTTAATTGTCAAAAAAAATTAGCTTTCTTCATGCATAATAAGAAATACTCTCATAATGTAAGATATATGATTATATGATATCTATTAATTGAAAAAATTGTTAAAACCAATAAAGAAAAATAAATAAGCGAATTATCTTGGAAATTTTATTTCCCCTAGAGAGAGTTACATCAATGCTCTGCGATGGCTTTAATTTTTTTTTAATCATCAAAAGGTGTGTCCTACATAACGGCAAATTCCACTTATATCAAATTTCATTTGTATGAATAAAATTGGAATATTTAAAGTTTTCTATAGTTTTTAATATTGGTTGATTAACCCAAAGACCCCCGGATGATCAGTTAAAGCGTAGCAAAAGTAATTGCATATATTATACGGTATCATTTTTTCAACACAATGAAGTCAATTCCACACCATCAAGTGATTGCTCATATGCTCCTGTTTCCGTGAACAAATTTTCTTTTCTTCTAAAACGAAAGGATTCCTTACTAAATTTTTTCGCAATAATGATAGTGGTAGATGGTGCTGCCATCTACTGTTTGTACTTTTAATAAATAGCTAGTTCAATAAGTTACATTAGCTGTGTTTTAGACGGCAGCGTGTTAACACGGATTTAATCCTGTTCTTCTAAAACGAGTTTTTGTGCTACACTTTCCTCCATATTAAACACAGCTAAAACACGGCTAATATTCTGTGTAGTATGGCAACATCAACAGTCTACTTTAAATGTAAATTTTGAACTGGCAACACTATTTTCAGTTGATAGAAATGCCAGACTAGGGACGATTTTCCCCATTTCGGCATAAAATGGGGAAATGCTTGATATATATAACGAAATATTTCATGGGGAAATGTCTTTGCAAAGAGAAATTTTCTGATTTTGAAATTTTCAAACCCTTCATACCGATTCTAGCTTTATACTATGCTTACACGTAAGATTTAGCTGTGAAGATATAAATAAATCTCCGGTAGGGATTTATTTTCGACAGTTCCCGAACAAAAAAACTTCTCAAGTTCTTGTCATTGTATCAGAAATGTACAGTGTCGGCCAAAACCTAAGCACCCCCTAAAGAAGTTTTTGCGTATATCAAATTTTTTTTGAGAAAACGACGTTATTGAGTTAGTTTGTGTGTTCATTTTATTTACTTATAAGTTTATTGTTGACAAGCAAAAACTTTAAAAATTCAGGGTTTTATAAGTTAAGAGTTAACATATAATAAACATTAAAATTTTGAAACTTCATCGGACAAAACTAAAGCACCCCTTAACATTTAATAAAAACTTTTAAAATTAATATTTATTTGAAAACCCTTTATACTGGGTAACATTAGCACATCTTTAAAGCATAGAGGACATTATATTATCCTTTAATATCCCTTCCTAAGGCTACTTTTAAAGCTTCAAAGAGATTTTTCTTGGTTTTGCAATTTTCCTTGTAGATTTACGTGTTAACGATCTCCCAGAGGTTCTCAATGGGATTCAAATCTGGGGACTGGCCTGGCCAACCAAGGACTTGCATCCCATTGCTCTGAAACCAGGCTTTACAAACTTGAGCGGTATGTGTTTGGATCGTTGTCCTGTTGGAACCTCCATTTAAGTGGCATCTCTTGATCCGCATTAAACAGCATCACATCATTTGGTATGTCAAAGTGCATAAAACAATCCATAGTTCCTTTAGTCTAGTGAATTAACCCACTCCCTTGACCAGAGAAAAAACCACAGACCATTGAACTCCATCCTCCGTGCTTAACAGAGGCTTTGCAAAACTTTGGTTTCAATCTTTTTCCTTTTGGTCTGCTTACTCGCCTTAATTCATCCGAATCTTTTGGTATATTACGGCAGCTATAGAAGTATTGCCTGCATAAATCTTACCAATATTACAAATTATAAATTTAAAATGCCTCATGGCTATGTTTTCTTTTAATAGAATATGTGGCTCTTGCTCCCGGAGCATTTTACTTGTTTCAATTTAACGTAAGTAAACTATAAATGACATAATAATTGTCTAATTTTTAAGAATTTTTTCGTTTTGTTTCATCTGGCAGCCCTGGTGGAAATTTACGTGTCACTTTTTCTTCGTATCTGTCAAAATTATTTTGGATTGATGCTTCAGTAAAATAAGAAGTGCAGGCGATTTAGTTTTTCTTGTTTTATAATAAAACGCGCTGCGATGGAAAGAGCACGAGAAGATGCAACGACGGCTGAAGCAACAGCAGCGCCAGTTCAAATAACCACAGATTTTGATTTTACATCACTTGCAGTTGCAGCCATCGTAGGATTGGTTCTGCTTGGTAAGTGGGAATAGTGCAGTCGCATGCATTGGATTACACGTTGGATGGTATTCAATTATAATTGACACTTCCTTTCCACGTTTATTTTCAGCGATTTTCTATTATGTCCAGAAACGCCGTACGGCGCGACGTGATTTCCTGCTCACCGGGCTTTGTGAAGCTGGCAAAACTTTAATTTTTACCCAGATACTCGAAAATGAATTCAAAGAGACTTTCACTTCGATTGATGAAAACGTGGGTGAATATCAGTCGGGACGTATGTCCGGAAGATTGGTGGATATTCCCGGACATCGTAGAGTGCGTGAGAAATTCTTCGACGATTACAAAAAGACGGCGAAGGGAATTATTTTTGTTGTGGATTCAGTGACGGTGCAAAAGGAAATACGCGATGTAGCAGAGTAAATTGAGATTTTAATGGCACTTTAAGTTTTTATATTGATTTTTCTTTTATTCTTTTTTTACTTATAGTGCGTTGTTTAGTATACTGACCGATAGCACAGTACTGCCTTGCCCCATATTGGTGTTGTGTAATAAACAGGATCTTCCACTTGCGAAAAGCGCTCAAGTTATAAAAAAATTATTAGAAAAGGAAATGTAAGTAATTTGAATTTTAGTTAAATTAACATTAAAGGAGATTCGGTATTCGTGATCAAACTTATGGAAGGGCACAGTAGGATCAAAAACATGGATATTTAAGCCTATATTCAAATTACTAATGCTTTATTTGAAATCCCCATTGCTGCCATTATCAAGTTATAACCAATTGTTCATTTGTTTTAAGTTTATCCGTCGTTAAAGAAACATTTCCAAGTCATTTTTTCTAGAAAAAATTTTATTGAAGTCCAAATTTTCTAAAATTCAGTATGAATTGGGAACCCCTAAATGGATCTTGAAAATTTTGACGCTCGGCTTAAGTTTGAGTCATTGTTTTCGAGATATGATGAGTTTTCGAAAATTGCACCTGATTCTAATAAATACTTCAGTTTACTGTATTTTATATAAACAAATACTATAAAACGTGCAGGTAGGATAATTACTGAACTGAACCAAATCAAACTAGACAGTTCTGTGCAGTAGTTCTCTTTTCTTCTCTCATATCCAAGTACTGTCAAGACATTTGCACGCGACACCGAACTGAAGTATTTGATAAATAAAAAGCGTGTACAAGACATGACGTATCTTGAAACGAAATGTCTTAAAACTTTAACAAGACGTCCTGTGCAGACCCCTATTCTGAATACATTTGCATTTAAATTATTCCTTAACTTCGCTGCGTTCACATTTTTAATGCGCACTATTTATTGATCACCAATCAATATGACAATTACAAATACAAATTTATGTTGGCATTTTTTTTTTAAGGCTTTAAAATATAACTTAATAATTTTTTGTTAACTTGGCAAATAAATTTTACAATTAAACTAATGCAACTGCAATTTATCTATCTACAGGAATATTGTGCGTGATACACGTGTGCGTAAATTGGAATCAACTACCGAAGAAGATACTACAAAGAAAGTTCAGCTCGGCAGAGATGGCAAAGAATTTGAGTTCTCACAATTGCCACAGAACATGCAGTTCTTTGAGGGTTCAGCTTTAGAAAATTCATTAAGCTGTGTGACTGATTGGATCGACAGAATGTTGTGAAAGCATAGGATTTACGCAGTTTTTCTTTAATTTTCATTAATTATTCAGTTTAATTAGTTGCTGCATTTTTACAATCAATGTTTAGGATCAAGTTTTTTTTTTTTGTTAATATTTAAGATTTTGTATGGCCTTTTTTTTAAATGTTAAATAAGAAATTGCATTAAGTTCCTCGTTAAAAATCAGGATTTAGTAGGAGAAAAAAATCAAAGTAAAAAAAAACGAATAATATAACGTAAATACCTACGTTTATTTATTACCTATGGTATAAAATTATGAAGTACAACATATAAAAACAACTTTCGTCAATAATGATAATCATTTTGTATAGAAAATAAATAAACAAGATTTTTAATTTGATTGGTACCCAAAAATATGCATAAGAAAGAAGTGTTATAAAAAGCAACAAACGCATCAAAAAGAAAGTGATGCTGCTGAAGAAAAAGAAACAAATATTGTTACCCCATCATTACAGATGAAATCGTTACTGTTGCGCAAGCTCTCATATTTTTTAATGATTTACATAAATAACAAGCAAGGCACAGTTTCTTCTTTACATACGAAATCTGAAGATGTGTAGATACAAAATAACCAGTTTTATTTGGATCTCTCTCTATCAGTGCACTAAATTTTATCATTTCCGAAATTGATTGAGGGTCAATAGCCCCAAACAGCTGCAGCTGTTGCATAGTCTCACAATTAAAAGTTGTTAACAGTTATGATATGAAATACTACCTATGAGTTCATAATAAAATATCTTACTTTTTAAATTGCAATAACTCTTCAATGAGAAGTTGTACAAACAAAATTAAAACGCCGTTTGAAAGATAATTTAATTTTCTATATACTGTGAGAAATTAATAGGATTATTTAATTTTTTTATTAAAAAGAATTTATTTCTTTCTTTTTCAAATTTTTGAATCTTTCTGATTTTTTTGACAATTTTTATTTTTTAGTAAATTTATGCTAAGAATGTTATTTTTAAAATTAACAAGTATATTTTAAACAAGTATCCCTACAATACCGTACAACATTTTTTTTTCGAACGGCTCATGACCTTAAAAATATTCTTGAATAACCGTTAAGGCTTCGAAATTACTGGTTTTTTAAGGATATCTGCGAATTGGTAAGTACTACGATAAAAAGTAATTGGACCAAATTTGTAGAGAATTACAAGATCTTCAAAAAATAAGCGATATTCCAAAAAAAACCCTTAAAATGCCAAAAAACCGGTTTCTATTGAATATCTTCTATACGGTTACTTCTATGTGTGCACATATCGCTTATTTTTTGTAGATCTTGTAAAGTAAGTAAGTAAGAGACCTATTGGAAAAGACTTCAAGGATCTTTTGATAAGGAATAGTGTGGCTATTCGATGCCATTAATAAAAAAGAATTTCACCTTTTCTTGTAGCTACGCTGTAAGACTCAATACAGCGTTTTCTTCAAATTCAAGCAAGGATATTTCAAAATCCTGCAGTATAATGACAATTCTGCTGATGAAGAAGAATTCAGCGTCAAAAATTAGATAAGACTGCATATAAGAAATAAAAAAATTATTCCATTTTTTTTTTTGTGCCCGAGTTATTAACCAAAATTTTTATTTTGATGAAAAAAGTGGGCGTGGCAATTATTAAACAAAGCCTTCTTTTTCTTATGCATACCAAATTTGATCAAAATATGTTGCATCATTTGCGAGAAATAGCTTTTAACGTGTTTTACTTGTATGGGAGGTTCCACGCGCACTTTCGATATTTTGCCTAATTTCAGGTCGTAGGTGCCTAATAGCAAATAGACTCCCTACAGTTAAATTCAGAAAGATTTCTTTAGTAGTTTTCTTTTTATAGCGCATTATATTTTTGTGGGCGATGGCACGCCCTTTAACGAAATTTCCGAATATAACGACCTGATCACTATGAACTACTTGCCAGCCACCGAATTGTTTCATATAGTCTAAGATACGAATAAGGAGAGATTTTCACTCATCTGTTTAATGGATGGAACCTATTTTTTATGAAAGTAAATACGTTTAGAAACATATTGTGAGTGGGTTGCCTAAAAAAATCCTGGCAAGGCTATGGTTCATTCCATATTGAAAAGTGCATTTTTTTCAAAAAATCCACTCATCTGTTTAATAAAAAAATCATATACCATTCGAAAGTTTAGAGCCTCTACAATATGTAAAAGTAGGGTTGCCTATTTTTTTCCTGGCAAGGCATAGGGTTGCCAGGCTTTAAAAGGTCGGCCAAAACCACAAATTTGCACTCATCTGTTTAATGAAAAAATTAGATGCCATTCGAAAGCTTAGAGCCTCTACAATATGTTAAAGTAGAGTTGCCTATTTTTTTCCTGGCAAGGCATAGGGTTGCCAGGCTTTAAAGGTAGGCCAATACCACAAATTTGCACTGTGTTTTTAAAAAAAATTTGTTTAATGAAAAAATTATATACCAATCGAAAGTTTAAAGCCTCTACAATGTGTTTACGTAGAGTTTCCTATTTTTTTTCCTGGCAAGGCATAGGGTTGCCAGGCTTTAAAAGGTCAGTCAATACCACAAATTTGCACTCATCTGTTTAATAAATAAACTTTGTGTTAAAATAAAGATAATTTCATTGCGAACACGGTGATACAGGGTTGTTTGTGAAAAACCTGTTTTAAGCCAGGGTTGCCGAGCTTTAAGAAATGAAATATTGGTACAAATGAAAATGTGCGACAGAGAGATCCGAGCGAACTATTTGGTTAGGATGTATACTAGACCTATCGTTAAAATTTAAAATGAAAAAAACCTTGCTCCCAGGGGTGTAAACATCAAGCATAAAAATTTTGGTTCCGATCGGAAAATATTTTACAGTGCCGCAAGGCCGTTGAAGGTCGGAAAAACGCTATTTATATGGAAAAATTGTGCCTTAATCGCAAGAACCAGTCCTATCTCTGAAACTATTTGAGATAAGTGTACGAACAATGCTTAAGTTATTTGCATCCAATAAAAAAATTGACGATGTCACGCCACCTCGACCCGAAATTATTGTAACTCTGGAAATATCGGACTCATGGGAATAAGACTCGGTACATATGTAATTGGCACTGGGAAAAATAATGTTTGGTAAAAATGGGCGGGGTCACGCCCCCTCCTTCTAGAAAAATCAAATTTGTCATATCTCTGAAACTATTTGATACATATGAATAAGATTTGATTTCAGGTAATGTGAAGAGAACAGGATATGGCACTGTAAAAATGTTAAAGCAATTTAAGCTACTTAGTTGATATAGAAGCAGTAATTTTTTCTGTTCTTATTTTGGTCTCCTAGGTATAGACACCATGCAAAAAAAATTTGGTCCCAATCGGAACATATTTGACCGTGCCACCAGGCCGTTAAAGGTCGGAAAAACGCTATTTATATGAAAATAAGGAAACAATCAATCTTATCTTTGGAACTTTTAACATAGGAGGATAAGATTTAGTATTTATATGAAGAATGCTTAAGTAAATAGTATCCAATAAAAAAATGGGCAGTGCCACGCCCCCTCCAACCGAAATTTGTCGTATCTCTGAAAATATTTGGCTCAGGTAAATGAGGTTTGGTATTTTTCTAATTGGCATTGGGAAAAAATTTTTCAAAAAAACGGGCGGGGCTACGCCCCCTTATTGAAAAAAAGAACAAATTTGTTATATCTCATCCTCCTATGTCAAATAATTTCAAAGATAGGATTGATTGTTTCCTTATATTCATATAAATAGCGTTTTTCCGACATTTAACGGCCTGGTGGCACGGTCAAATATGTTCCGAACGGGACCAAATTTTTTTTGCATGGTGTCTATATTTAGGAGACCATAATAAGAACAGAAAAAATTACTGCTTCTATATCAACTAAGTACCTTAAATTGCTTTAACATTTTTACAGTGCCATATCCTGTTCACTTTCCATTACCTGAAATCAAATCTTATTCATATGTGTCAAATAGTTTCAGAGATATGACAAATTTGATTTTTCTAGAAGGAGGGGGCGTGACCCCGCCCATTTTTTACCAAACATTATTTTTCCCAGTGCCAATTACATATGTACCGAGTCTTATTCCCATGAGTCCGATATTTCCAGAGATACAATAATTTCGGGTCGAGGGGGCGTGGCATCGTCTATTTTTTTATTGGATGCAAATAACTTAAGCATTGTTCGTACACCTACTAAATTTCATTCACTTATCTCAAATAGTTTCAGAGATATGACTGATTCTTGCGATTAAGGCACAATTTTTCCATATAAATAGCGTTTTTCAGACCTTCAACGGCCTTGCGGCACTGTAAAATATTTTCCGATCGGAACCAAAATTTTTATGCTTGATATTTACACCAATAGGAAACTTTTTAGCCCCTGGGAGCAAGGTTTTTTTCATTTTCAATTTTAACGATAGGTCTAGTATATGTACATCCTAACCAAATAGTTCGCTCGGATCTCTCTGTCGCACATTTTCATTTGTACCAATATTTCATTTCTTAAAGCTCGGCAACCCTGGCTTAAAACAGGTTTTTCACAAGCAACCCTGTATCACCGTGTTCGCAATGAAATTATCTTTATTTTAACACAAAATTTATTTATTAAACAGATGAGTGCAAATTTGTGGTATTGACTGACCTTTTAAAGCCTGGCAACCCTATGCCTTGCCAGGAAAAATATAGGCAACTCTACGTAACCACATTGTAGAGGCTTTAAACTTTCGATCGGTATATAATTTTTTCATTAAACAAATTTTTTTTAAAAACACATAGTGCAAATTTGTGGTATTGACTGACATTTTAAAGCCTGGCAACCCTATGCCTTGCCAGGAAAAATATAGGCAACCCTACTTTAACATATTGTAGAGGCTCTAAGCTTTCGAATGGCATCTAATTTTTTCATTAAACAGATGAGTGCAAATTTATGGTTTTGGCCGACCTTTTAAAGCCTGGCAACCCTATGCCTTGCCAGAAAAAATAGGAAACTCTACGTTAACATATTGTAGAGGCTTTAAACTTTCGATTGGTATATAATTTTTCCATTAAACACATTTTTTTTTTAAACGCATAGTGCAAATTTGTGGTATTGACTGATCTTTTAAAGCCTGGCAACCCTATGCCTTGCCAGGAAAAATATAGGCAACCCTACTTTAACATATTGTAGAGGCTCTAAGCTTTCGAATGGTATATAATTTTTTCATTAAACAGATGAGTGGATATTTGTGGTTTTGGCCGACCTTTTAAAGCCTGGCAACCCTATGCCTTGCCAGGAAAAAAATAGGCAACCCTACTTTTACATATTGTAGAGGCTCTAAACTTTCGAATGGTATATGATTTTTTTATTAAACAGATGAGTGGATTTTTTGAAAAAAATGCACTTTTCAATATGGAATGAACCATAGCCTTGCCAGGATTTTTTTAGGCAACCCACTCACAATATATTTCTAAACGTATTAACTTTCATAAAAAATAGGTTTCATCCATTAAACAGATGAGTGAAAATCTCTCCTTATTCGTATCTCCTACTAATACGTTCGCGAATTTCCTGCTGCTTCACGGCCAATCCATTGAAGCGTTCATATTGCGTTCATATTCAACATGAGAGAGAAATCCTTTCCTTAGGTTTTTTCCACACGGATTCATTGGTTTTCACATTCCAATTGTAGGTGTAGCCTTCGTCTGATTTTCCTAAAGCGCGTCATTTGGCACTGGAGTAACTTTTTGTAGAAATTGCAATATTGCAATATTTGCGTTCATTTAATTTTCAATTCGGTCCTGTGAAAAGAAAATACTTGAACAAAAGTCCCAATTTGTTGATTTTTTAGTTTGCTTATATGGTGTTAAACGTAAACAAGCTGAAAGTCAGTCCAAATAGTGAATTGTCAAAAAGTACATCAATTGTCAATGAGGTCATAACAAAATAGAAGAAAGCAAATCACTGAACCTTTTTTTCGGCAAAACTATGAGATTTTTCTCTCAAACGATCTTTTCTTTGTTTCCATCTGCTGGGAAAAATTTGCAAACATAAAATTGCTACTCCTAAAAGTATGCAGCACATATTAGCAAGCACTAAAAAGTGTACAAGCTAAACCGTAATACTGTACGGAATGCATTAACATCATGCATGTTAAATTTTGTCTCGTACTGTAGCGCAAACAAATTACAGGTTTTTTTTAACCCTTTCATGCCCGAATTAATTTGGGGGGACTTAAAATTTGTTTGAGGCTATACAACTGCAAATATAGACCTATAGAACAAATAGTATTAATTTCAAGGTCCTGCATATCCTAGTTTGGTCTCTGGAAGATGTTGCCTATAGGCAACATTGGGCATTGCTGGTGAACTTTGTAAAATAAAATTAACGAACAATACAGTTTTTATATTGAATTTTAATAGAAACTTTTTTTAGAATTTGATACCCATTTTCTCCAATATATAGTCTGCTGAAGTCTCAATGGGTTTGCAGCGTCAATAGTGTAAAATTATAATATAAGTTGGAGGGGGTTTTAGCTGGAGCAGGTGACAAATTTGCTCTCTTGTGTGTCGGTGCTGTTCTATTTGCAGTGTTGTAGTAGTTTATCAGCTATATCTAACTGAAAGTTCCTGTTTTATTATATTTTATTTCTCTGTGGTAGTATAGCTATCTATTTCTGCATCATTTATGTACCATCCCAAGCTCTGAATTATACCTTCAAGAGATCCGAAGACGAAATAGCGAAATTCACGGCACTTGAGTGGCATCCACAAGGCAGCTTGTATTCTCCTTAGGTATTGGTTAATCAAAAGTCACCCGGAAAAGGTCTTTGGAGAAGGAACTCCAATGGAAGTGTCTTCGAAAAAGATAAAAGTCATTACATGTTGGTCTTATACTCAAGTATGAGTTAGAGATAAAATACATACTACACATTTATGCACCAGTATACTATGCGCAGATACCATTTCTTGGAACGATGGTTAATCGCATATAGTTCCAGCAACATATCGGAAAGATCAACACCTCCAATGTGCTCATTGAAGCTATCAATAGCTGAACGAGGATTACCCAAAATATGTATAGTGTGATCCTCGTCCTTTTAAGCTACACAACTCCTTTTCTTGGCATAGAACACAGTTTCCTAGACGATTATTACGAATTGTTCATACTCTTAAGCAGGTCTGTGGAATTTTTACCCATATATAACAGCACAAATTTTTTGTTCAGTATAGTTCTCCTTCGATTTTTTTTATATAAAAACCCATCCCTCCTAGATCAAATTCTGTACACGGCAGTGCTTCTCGGAAATGTTATCTTATAATTAGATCATTAGAAGTAAAACCATTATCAAAAAACACTTTAAAATTTAAATTTTTGGAAATGTTGGAGGACTAACGTAGGACAATACCTGAACATATCAAATTCCTGAAACACCAACTCATTTTAAAATTTCCAAAGTTGATTTTATCAAAAATCTCGTTTTCTATTTTTTGTTCAATTTCATTTTCCATGTCTTTGTGAATATCCTCTCCAGAAAATTAATTTCAATATTTTCACCTCTGTCATTATGTTGTGGGTTTTTTTCAATATTATTCTGAAAATTTACTATATGTATTTTGCTTTTTTTCTGGTCCACTCTCAGAGGAATTTTCCCAATCAAACTAACATAACTTTATGATTTTTAGCCATGGAAGGCATCCCTAATACAACAGATAAAATTATTTGAAATATATCCATTAGTGCCCAATGTTGCCCATAGGCAACATTGACTTTAGAAAATTCCTGAGGAACAACTAAGACCTTTTTTGTGGAATTATTTTATTTTTTAGATTCTCTTACATGTTTTTAGTTATTTTATGTCCTTTTTGATCTAAATTTATATATACATTGATTTGTAATTAAATAAAATGTACAGCCTTTTTTTGCATAATTTTTTTCGCACGTATGGACTTAGCAAAGAATATAATTCAAATGATAACTATTAATGCTTATGAAGGTAAATCTATTAATAAGCAAGCAACATATATCAAACTATTGAACAAAATTCGTAATTGGCGAAAAAATTAGAAAATAACGGAGTTTTTAGCGCTAATACACAATGTTGCCTATAGGCAACAGGGGGCATGAAAGGGTTAAAAAAAACATCGAAAAAGTGTACTAAATCTAAATGCTGAATCTAAATTAATCTATAAATAAATAGCGCAATCAATCGAAAAACTCGTAAGTAAAAAACTCTGAAAAATTGGCTAGTTCTTGAAAGTAGCGAAAAATATCGAAAAAAACTGAAAAAATCGGAATTATTCGAAAACTAGTAAGGGTGTAAATTTTGGCCTGGCCAAAAAATAAATACCCTACACTGCAGTATTTTGAAAAGTTTGCTTATATGGGAGGTGCCACGCCCTCTTGTCCGAGTACACCCAGTTTTTGTTCAGAGCTTGCATTTATAGTTTTTAGTGTCAGAGTGAAATTTAGTTGGATTATCTCAAAAAACTCTTTCAGTATAGCATTTTGAATCTTTTGCTTATATGGGAGGTGCCACGCCCCCTTGTCTGATTTCACCCAATTTTTGCTGAGAGCTTTCATTTATAATTCTTAGTGTCTGATATACTTGGTTTGAATATTTTAAAAAACGCTTTCAGTATAGCGTTTTGAAGCTTTTGCTTATATGGGAGGTGGCACGCCCTCTTGTCCGAATTCGCTCAAATTTTTATCAAAGCTTGCGCTTACAATTCGTAGTACTTATATGTATTGTGGTTGCATTGTCGTGAAAAATACTCCTAAAATTGCATTTTGAATGTAATTTTTGTATGGGCGGTAGGCGTGTCCGTTGACCGATTTTGCTCATTTTCAATCCCCCGAGCTAACTTTGACGACGGAGGTAGTGTACCAAATTTCATTGAACTATCTTGCTCAGTTTTCCCAAAAAGTGTATTTCAACACACAGCCAGCCACCCAGCCAGCCAGCCAGCCAGCCACCCAGCCAGCCAGCCAGACAGACGGACATGGCTATATCGACTCAGGAGGTGACGCTGATCAAGAATATATATACTTTTCTATACCTGCCACGCCTCCTTCTCTGCGTTACAAAAGGAAGGACAAAGTGAATATACCCTGGGTGTAGGGTATAAATATTGCAAAATTCAGCAAGAATAAATACAAAAATGATCGAAAATATTAGAAAAATTAGCGATGACCTAATATTATCGTAAAAACATCGGATAGTCTCAAGTAATCGGAATAATTGAGTAACATACAAAAATCTGACATTATAAAAGTCAGTAAGAATCAAATACTATCGGAGAAACTTCTCTAAAGTCGGTTTAAGTAGAAAATTGTAGATATCTTTGCCTAAATAAGGAAAAAAAGCCGATGCTATGTTTTATTGCTGTGTTTTGGAGCTATATAACAGGACGTATATCCGTAAATTTTGATGCAGAAATGGAAAGCTCTAATCAATCTTCTAAATCTAATTCAAATAATGTCGATATCTTAATTTTTCTCGGAGATATCCTAACCTAAAAAGTTAAAAAAGTGCAAAAAACGTGTTTTGTCGTTATTTCAGTCTACGATATTTCGGAGAAAAATTAAGCTATTGATGTAATTTAAATGCGGTTTTAAAGCATCTTTCAGATAATGTATCGAATTTTGCGTATAAATGTTCTATATTATAGTTATATAGCTTCAAAATATAGCAAAAACGGTCTTTTTTCCTTGTTTATGCTAAGATATCTCAAAAACCGTATGAGATATAGCAATTTTAAGGTCGGATTCGGATTTAACATTGCAAAATACATTAGATATAACTACTTTTATATTTGTTTGTTGCGTTTTATTTTCTGAATTTTTTTTATTTTATATGGGATATGTATTTTTGCAATATTTCGCGAGGATGATCAGCTACGATTTCGGGGTTTGCATTTTTCAGACCACTAAACTATTACAAATGAAACCCCATTCACAGATTTTCTCCACATACTTAAAAAAAATTTCGACTGTTCAAGAGCTTCTATTTTGGACTTAAATCTTGGTCTTTATCTTAGTAATTTTTGAGGACCGAGACGCTGATTTAATTACAAAACCAAGATCAGGAAATAATATCCAAGATAAGAAAGCTGAGATTATAGTTTAAAGACTAAATTTTGTAACGATACTCTACATTGCAATAGCCAAAATTGGCACAAAAATAGTTCTCCTACACAAGTTGATAACAATGATCTTAGTGACCACCCAACAAGAGCTGAGTGATGTTTTTCATTGTCTGAAATTTACTTTGGCACCTGCCGACATTTCCACTGTCTTCAAATACATATGTGCCTCTATACAAATACCACGAAATAGATATGAACCATGCTCCTAATAGTAATCTAAGCCAAAAACTGAAATAAAAAAAAACACATCACTTTGATCGACCGCAAAATCTCTTAGACGCCATTCGACATCTGCGTGATTTCTTTTAAAGTTCAGCACAAGTTTATAGTTAACCAGCAAAATCAATTAGCCCACGAATGGTTTCGACCTTCATTCAAAATTTAGTGGCTCATAGTTTCTGCAGATTGTTGTTTTTTTTTTTCTGGGCTTGCGCAGCTTTCCTTCAAGGATTTTTGCGTTAATGAAACTGGACAGATTTTTTTTTTCAAGCTTTTCGTGTGAAATTTGATACTTTTGGTTTTGGCCAAAGTCTATTGAATTTTGGGTTTTGTTACTAATGCACAGACTACGCGCTGTGTAGTTAGAAGAGATACATAAAGGTATATGCGCTGAACTTCTAGATAATGGAAGATCGTTAGGTAAGGAACATTGTAATATTTTCAGTTGAGAAAAGTGTTGAGTTTTTTATTTTTTTCAATTGAAACTTTTTCGAAAATTGAAACGTGTCTCTATACTTAACACTTCGGCACATCAAAAATTTATCAAAAACAACTAAAGTGGTGATTGCAATCAACACCAGCAACAGGTAATGGCGTCAGGCAACAATACATGACGTACATTTTTGTTGCTGCTTTTTGTAGCACATTAAATTTAAGCACACTATTAGCGAACGGGCCGCCACTTCTACCACTTTTTGGAGAAAAGAAAGAAATTTCTTCAGGACTTTGCTTTGCTGTTGTTGCTGTTACAAGTGGCGAACCGTTGTTGCATCTTGTACCAACACTTTTATGTTGCTTGCTCCATTTAATTAGATGCTGCGTAGTCAACAAGGTGCTAAGTGGCAACCAATTATGGCTGAGGTTGCTTTAAGTAGCCCTTGGCCACGGAATGCGCTCGTCGTTCGGTTACATGTAAAAACAAAGAATGGAAAACCTTTCTTCGATCGGAAAACGGTTTTTTGTTGCTTATCTTTACTATGTTGCTGTTGTTGTTAATGTCCATGATGACGTGATAATTGCATCGCACCACCAGTGGCAGCGAGCGACAATGTCAGGCAGCAGCCAGCACCTTGATTTATTTTCGGCCTTTAACGATGTGTTAAAATAAATTGCATGTGTCCACAGAATGTTGTCTTTAAAACATACACAAACTGAGAAGAAGCAGCACAAACAACAACAACAACACCAACAACAACAACAATATCATCAGTACTACTATGTATACAAATATTTTGCTTTTGTAATTTAAGCACCGATCGAAAACTGAAACGATCGACATTTAAGTAAAAGTACCATCTTTGGGGTGTTGCAAATAAATTTTTCAAAGTAAAACTTCTTTAGCTGCTCTAAGCGAAAACGTACAAGGTAGCGATACATTTCGTTACATAAGTCTGCTTGTAAGTGAGAAAGAGAGAGAGAGAGTGAGCGCTACGATAAGCAAACGAGCATCGCTAAGGCTGCTACACATTTGGTCTATTGATTAGGTGCCAAAAAGAAACCGCAGAGTGCTATTTGATTAGAGGGGTGGTAATCGGAGAGGGGGAGTGTGTGAGGCGTAATGCACCCTTTACCAGGGTTTGATCTGCTGACTATAAAATAGCTAAAGCAACGAAAATTTGCTGAACTGTGCTGCGTCAGTTATTGCGTTTTACATTTTGGGCTTACTGCTTGCTGTGCTTTTTTTCAACGAACGAAGTCAAAGCAATTCAAGCAAGCACATTTTTGTTTTTGTGCTCTGCTATTGCTTTTGTTATTGAAAAAAGCAAAGTTTTAACCAAGCAAGTACAAACACGAAGCGAAGCGTAACTCCGTTTGTGCTTTTGCTTTTTATTTAACTCGGCTGTTTGAACTTCTGCTTTTCGCTGTACACAGCAGAAACAACTTTCTGGATTGCCACATGCTTTTTTTTTTTTTAAATTTGCTTAAACCATACATCTCAAAAAAAAAATTTAGTTTTAGCCTTAAACCGCTTAGATAAACTTATAAAAAATCCAACATATTTTTTTAGGGTTGCCACCTGGTTTTTTTAATAAAATCAAAATTTTTTTCAATAAAATGCTTAAAATCATAATTTTCTCTATAAATTGACATCTTGGGTCCAAAAATGACGAAACAAAAATTTAGGGTGGCCATATTAGGGTTGCCAGACGTTTTTTGGCAAAATTGCATTTCTTTATTAACTTTCTTTGTTGAATGTTGTAGAATCGACCCAAAAACTCATAGTAAATTTTTTGGGGTTGCCACCTGGTTTTTTTGATAAAATCAAAATTTTTTTCACTAAAATGCTTAAAATCATAATTTTCTCTCTATAAATTGACATCTTGGGTCCAAAAAAGACGAAACAAAAATTTAGGGTTGCCATATTAGGGTTGCCAGACGTTTTTTCGCAAATTGCCTTTCTTTGTTAACTTTCTTTATTGAAAAGTTATAGGATCGACCCAAAAACTAATAGTAAATTTTTAGGGTTGCCACCTGGTTTTTTCTAATAAATAAAAATTTTCTTCCAATAAATTCCTTAAATCAACATTTTCACTCTGTAAACTAACATCTTGAGTAAAAAACAACGAAAAAAAAATGTAGGGTTGCCGTATTTTGTTCTGTTATTTTTGTCAATTTATAGAGTGAAAATGTTGATTTAAGGAATTTATTGGAAGAAAATTTTGATTTTATTAAAAAAACCAGGTGGCAACCCTAAAAAAATTACAATGAGTTTTTGGGTCGATCCTATAACTTTTCAATAAAGAAAGTTAACAAAGAAAGGCAAATTTGCGAAAAAAACGTCTGGCAACCCTAAAATGGCAACCCTAAATTTTTGTTTCGTTATTTTTGAACTCAAGATGTTAATTTATAGGGAGAAAATGATGATTTTAAGCATTTTATTGAAAAAAAGTTTGATTTTATATAAAAAAACCAGGTGGCAACCCCAAAAAATTTACTATGGTTTTTTGGGTCGATTCTATAACATTCAATAAAGAAAGTTAACGAAGAAATGCAATTTTGCGAAAAAACGTCTGGCAACCCTAATATGGCAACCCTAAATTTTTGTTTCGTCGTTTTTGGACCCAAGATGTCAATTTATAGAGAGAAAATTATGATTTTAAGCATTTTATTGAAAAAATTTTGATTTTATCAAAAAACCAGGTGGCAACCCCAAAAAATTTACTATGAGTTTTTGGGTCGATTCTATAACATTCAATAAAGAAAGTTAACAAAGAAACGCAATTTTGCGAAAAAACGTCTGGCAACCCTAGTATGGCAACCCTTATTTTTTGTTTCGTCGTTTTTGGACCCAAGATGTCAATTTATAAAGAGAAAATGATGATTTTTAGCAATTTATTGAAAAAGTTTTGATTTTATTAAAAAAATCAGGTGGCAACCCTAAAAAAATATGTTAGATTTTTTATAAGTTTATCTAAGCGGTTTAAGGCTAAAATTATTATTTTTTTTTTTTTAAATGTATGGTTTAAGCTAATTTTACAAAATAAAACCAGGTGGCAACCTGAATGTTTTTGTATCCTTTTGCTATTGCTTCGTTCTCTTTCGAAAAGCATAGCGGCAGCGAAGCAAACATAAATTATCGACTTCAACTGTAGCAGCAAGCGATCGGATTTCGTAAAAGAGCTTCGGCTCTGCTACTGCTTATGAATTGAAAAAACAGCACAGCACAGCAGACAGTTCAATTTCAAATTTGTGCTTCGACTGTAGTGCTGTGCTGCGTAATTTTTCTATGGTCGCAGCACAGCAAATCAATAGGCTAAAAAATAGCTCAGCAAAATCAAACCCTGCCCTTTACAGTTTTTTCAATATATCTAGCGAACAAAGCAAAGTTTCGATATTTTTTATAGAAATATTTTTGTAGAGAATTTAATTCCCCATCGAAATAGCTTATTTAAAAAATTTAAAAAAAAATGCTTATGCTAAAAATGTTGAAATCAAAAAACTTTTGAATTCTAGTATTTTTTTACTCTTTTGCCTACAACTTTTTTAAGAGCCAGAGATAGGTTAAAGGCACAGCTTGAAATAAAAAAAAAAAAAAAAAATTAAATAATATTTCCTTTATGCTTTATTAAAAAATTTCTTATGTTAAAAATTGACTGAAATATAGCCACTCGAACATGTAAATTTTGTTTATGCGGTCGGTAAAATGGTTTTTACTCAAAACCAAGGCATCTACGAAAAATGTATCCAAGGAAAAAAATGCTTAGAATCGTTCAAGAAATACGTGTGAATTTTTTTCAGAATTTTTTCGAACTTTAGAAATTTTTTTTTGGCCAATTTTTGAAAAAATATAAAATGTCCCCTGAAATTCGGAAAAAAATCATAAATATCCCTTGGACAATATTCTTTGGACAATTTTTTTTTTGCCTGGCAATTGTTATAAGCGTATAAGCGCTAGTATAAGAGAAGAAATACTTCTCATCGTTACTTACACTACTGAATGCAAATTCCGCATTTTTTCGATTTGGAGCAACCCGTTTTGTGGACGAAACATATTATCCTTACTATTTAAACAAAACAACTTATACAGATTTTTCATTTCATTAATTAAAATCTGTTTTTTGTTTGTGAAATTATTGCAATATTTTATTTTTTTTCTTTTGCAACTCCCTAATTTCATAGGTTTAATTCGAGGTAAAAAGCTGTTGAAAAAACGATTATTATTGATGAATTACTTTAAAATTACTCAGGTCTGAAAATATATGGCTTGCAATAAATATGTATGTGAACTTTCAAAAATTATACGCTCGCAGCATAAAAATTTGTTTAAAATAAACATTATTTACACTTTATGTGGATGTTTATTTCACTCGAAATGTATTTTTGTTTTTAAAGTCTTATGAAGTGGGTTGATGCCTTTAATAGTTCTGCATCAAAGAACTTTCTCTTTTTGTTTTAACTTACAGAACTTACAGGAATTATACACTTTCAGGAAATAGTGTAATATTTCTTTCTAACAATGTCATTCGATCCCTGAGCTAAATTTTTTGAAATGGACACCGTTATCGCGACCACGCGCAAAAACTTTAGAATATTTTAATTCCCCTTGCAACGGCAACAATACCCACTCGACCTATGAATAACCGTGAATAGATAGATGCCCGGATGCCCGTTGACGATGATCGTCAGAAATTCTATTACGTCTGTCTGATTTGACTGTTGTGAGCGTTGCCATCTCGCCCGCGCTAGTGCAGTTTAAGTCATAGTGGCAACCCCGAAGACGAATACATAAAAAGACGTCATTCGTTGAACATTAACCCCTTGAGACCGATGGGGTCACTTAGGACCCCAAGCATTTTTTGATACATTACTGTTTTAATTAAATTTAGTATCAACAAGTGCTCGAATGCTATTGACATGCTCTAGAGAGTTGTTCAGTATAGTCTTGGCTATAATTTAGTTTTAATTGTTTACCAAAAATGTCACAATTTTTCGGCATTTCTGTGATTTTGAAGCTCAAAACCCAATTTTTTCGGGTTAGTTTTCTGAACACTTTTTTTCGTTGAAGACGGAAAAACAAAATCTCAAACGGTTTACGACTTGTAGCCATGGCAACTTTGAAAAAGCAGTTTTGAAGCAATTTTTGTAGTACTATAAAATTTGACCTGGAGTCAACCCAGCGAAACACAGATAGCGTTTTACTAGTAACATCATGTGCTTTCAGGGACAGCATTCAAAAAGTTGTTTTGATTTTTTTTTTTTTTGTTGCACTGATTCCACCATTTCCGGCTATAAGGGGCTTTTCCGGACCTACTTTTTTTCTTAAACACAAGAAAACTGAATCCGAAGTTCATTTTTCGATATCTACAAGGGTCTAGGCTTCGGCCTCAAGGGGTTAAGCGCACGCTGCAGGTGGCGAATTTCTTATAGTTTTTTATTTGCGAAATAAAAGAAACTTAAAATAACGAAGCATTAAATAAAGTAGAATCTTCAAACTAACTTAAAGCTAAAAAGTGTTTTTCATTTCTCCTAATTAAAAGTAAGTAGTGTTTTTTGATAAAACTTGTCTTGAGCAAAGGATTAAATTTTCCCAAGTGACGTCATTGAGCTGCATATCTAAAGACACAGAATCAGCGTCCCCATTGTTACATTGACAGACTTCGCCATTGGCTATCTTCCGAAGAAGGCTTATAGATTTTCATCACCCGTAGAAGGGTTTAATCATCGCCGTCTTGCAACGAAGCAGCTACATTATAGCTTACAGTAGTCAACCAAGGCATTGTTTCATTTGTAATTTTTATTATATTTTGGAATCAAAATAAAAGTTTGGTCCACTAAAAGTTATGTGTACTTAAATGACGCTATATAGGCGCCTTGCCTATGCAAAAGCTTTTGCATTCACTTTTATAATAGTTTAGGAGTAAGCTCAAATTCGGATTCCTTCAACATTTTCCCATTGGGTTATGGCGCCATCATAAAACTGTTAGATAGATATTTAGCTAAAAATTTTATTTTCTCATAAGAACTTCTTGACGGATTTTTTTCTTCATAAAGAATGTGGTTATTTATTTTAAAAACAATTTGTATTTTTCAAAAAAAAAAAAAAAAGAAATCTAATCATAGCACAGAACAAAACAAAGATATAAAAAGATTGTCTTTTAATCGTATAACGGGCTTCTTAATTAAATTCATAATGTATTCTCAAAATGACTTTTAATTTTTTTCCTGTATACATACAATACGTATGTAAATATATATTTGTTTTTTGTAAATACATCATTAACACTGATTTCAATATTCAAAATTACTTCATATGAATTTATAAGTGCGAACAACTTGTTCTCAAGAAATACTCATAAATTCCAATTCAAATCACACAGAAAATACAAACAAGATTATGATGTACTTTTTTGAATAAATTACAATAATTCGGTGTATACGTATCTACTTAGTAAATAATTTCGTCGATTATACGGAATTTTCTCGAAAATGTTGATTATTGAATATTGGTTTTTGGTTTGAAATTCCCTAAGTATGCTCGATACAAAAAATATGAATAGAGAAGGGACGTCAATCACCTAGAGTTGGTTCTGAATTATACCTTTTTATTTTTAAAAAGTATCACAGGCTACAAATGCTTGTCAGGTGATTTTTACTTACATTGCATAGGAAAATTAAGGAGAACAACCAACAGTTGTGCAAAATTAATCCAATAAATTCATACATTTTTCTACAAAAAATTCCAACTCATTCTTCCACATCTTTCTTTATATGTAGTTATATCAGTAATGACAGCAGTCTATCCAAACCAGTATTGTTTAAAATAAGGCGTTTCCCCTGGCGTTAACTCGATTAAAAAATCAGCACAAAACCCATCATTATCGATCGCCATGATATAGTGATTTTTACAAAATATGTCTACGTAACAGAGTGCTTATGTAAATTTCAGTGATATACCCCAAGTGAAATCAGTACATAGTCTGATATGCAGCTGCAACTGTAGAAACATGGATAAAAAGGATTTCATTGGTTTTATATTTTGGTTACACATATAATGCAGTCTTCATTGTCCAATCGAAGTAACGCTTTTAATGCAGCTGTTGTTCGCTGTTCACATATTTACTTTAATTTACAACACAACATTGCTGATGAAAGTAATGATCAATGGTCGATCAATAATTTAGGCGGCTGGACAAAACATACAAGTGGCCGCGGCCAACAACGGACGGATAGGACTCACACGTTGTTATTTTTTTATTTCTTGACTCAACATTGAAGTTGACGCACTTTCTTGACGCTTCAATGCAAACGACAAATACTTGCGATCGCGCGCGTATGTAAATATTACAAAATGTACTACGAGTATTCATGATTGCCGTATCGATCTGGGCGTTTTCGCCTTGTACTTGTCGTGTTTACTTTTGTATTTTGTTGCTTTTCGGCTTTGTTCCACATTTCTGTATGCTAATTATAAGAAAAGATGCTTCGCCATGCAATCCTTACAGGCAGGCACCAGGCACCACACGTTGATCTTGCAATCGATTGTGTTTGCGCTGAGATCACCAACCACCACTGTTTTCGTTCATTGTGTGTTGTCCTTCAGACAAATGGTAAACTTGGTGCACACGAGCACTCCATAATTAAAGTAGTAATGTGAATGCGATGTTTGTTTTGAGTTGATTTTGGATCCCTGTCTTTGCTTAAGCATGATATCAGACACTGATTGAATCATTTGAAAAATGGGGAAAAATTAAATTTTAATTGTTTCAAAAATGCTTGTGATAAGTATAGGTTTTTTCCAATGCAGGTTTTCCACTCCAAGTTAAACCTATTCCACAACAAATTGACCTTTTTTGAAATCAAATTAATCGTTATTAAACTTGGTATGACTCGTATATGGATGAATATTGTGTCTGCTAAACACCTTCTAAAATGTGGAAATTTTTGGCCAAGTGATTAGAAAAAAAAAGTTAATTTCATTTGGAAAAAGTTTAATTTAGAGTGAAAATCAATATAAGAGTGAAGTTAAATATTTTCATTCCGGCAAACTTACTTTATTTTATACCCTACACCCATGGTATATTCACTTTGTTCTTCCGTTTTTAACGCAGAGAAGGAGTCGTGACAGGTATCGAAAAGTATATATATTCTCGATCAGCGTCATCTCCTAAGTCGATGTAGCCATGTCTGGCTGGCTGGCTGTGTGTGGAAATACATTTTTTTGGGAAAACTGAGCGAGATAATTCAATGAAATTTATTGCCTCCGTAGTTAAAGTTAGATCGAAGGATTGAAAATGAGCGAAATCGGTCAATAGACACGCCTACCGCCCATACAAAAAATATATTCAAAATGCAACTTGAAGAGTATTTTTCACGACAATGCAACCAAAATACACATAAGCACTAGGAATGGTTAGTAAAAACTACGCGAATTTGGACAAGAGAGCGTGACACCTCCCATACAAACAAAAGTTTCAAAATGCTATACTGAAAGAGTTTTTTGAGATAACCCAACTTAATTTCACTCAAATACTAAAAACAGTTAATACAAGCTCCCAGCAATAGCAAGACAAAATCGAACAAGAGGGCGTGGCATCTCCCACATAACATTTTCGAAATACTGCAGTGTAGTGTATTTAAAGTCTGGCCATGCCAAAGGTTACACTCTTAGTAGTTTCCTCTTGTGTTCATTCAAAAAAATAAGGCGTCAAAAATTACATGTATCAATGAAATTCACTTATGAATACAAGTATGTAACAGATCCTAAGAATGCATATCCGTGGACTGTTTTAAAAGAACTACATTCAGTGGTCTGTGGGGGAACGCTAGCCGACCATAAGTAGTGATGAGCAAACCAAAACCAAGACCAAGACCCTAACAGTCTTGATCTTGGACATTGAGTCTTGGTCTTGATCTTGGACATGAATTCATGGTCTCGATTGTGGTCATGAAAAAATTTATAATTGTTGAGTATTAAAAATTTCCAATACCTATTTTAAAAAATTAACAAAGCAGTTGGACTTTTAAGATGTCTAATTTCGAATTAAGAGATGATTTTATGCTTGAAAGTGTCGTGTATTGATCATATAAAGATCTTAAAGGTAATATAATATGGCAAAACAAATTTATAGACCAGTCAAAGAAGATGTAATGCCTGAAATAATTCCCAGGTTCACAAAGCCTTTACCAATCAATAGAGAATTTTCCCCTGAACAAAATATGAAAATTGGTCTAAGCAATTAAGTAAATTGAGGTTTTCCACGAGAAGCGAAAGGTAGAAAATTTCGATGATTCCGATTTAAGTCATATTTGATTATGTTGTACCTATGTATATAGGTCCTCGATCCAGATACAAAATATTTTGACAGTATATAGTCTGGATTACGAGCTAGAGAACTTTAAAAATTAGACTAATTGGGAGGTATGCTTTACTTCGAATCAAATTTTGAAAGCCCTCTAGCTCGGTAACCAGATTTTTTACTTTAAAAATATTTTGTATCTAAATGGAAAACATATATGGGCATAACATAATCAAATATTACTAAAAACACGGAAACATCAGCACTTGCTCTTTACGTGGAAAACGCCAATTTATATAATTTCCCGGAAAAGTTGCGAGGACTTATTTTGATGTGTTGTTCAGGAGGTAATTCTCTGTCGATTGGTATAGGTTTTATAAACCTTGGAATTATTCTCTAATTTGACTGGTCTATAACAGTACTTAACTGAATATTTAAATTATATACAAACCAATTTTACAACGTGACACTCATGACAATGATTAGTGAAACAGCATATCCGATTCCGTAAAAACTTAAATTGCAACACTGTGCCTTGGATGGATGTTTGATTAAATCAAACAAAACGGAAAAAATCTGGGTAAACACGCGCTTATCTCACACAAGACAAAATGCATTGATGCGACGACGATCATTGTTGTCGCCAGTAGACCATTCAAGATTTGGAGTCACGCTTATTTACAGCAGCAACAACAACAACAACTTTGACTACCCCTGCATGAACTGTACGGACAACAGAGACACAACCAAAGTTGGAGGTGCGTCTCCATTGTGATCTTGTCTTGTTGATCTTTGCTGATTGTCGTCGATTGTGAAGTAACGAATGTATGTATGTAGAATAGAGCGCGTGAGTGTGCGTGCTCATTGTAGACTTTCTGCCATTACTATGCTACCCATGTGTTGGACTTAGGATGGGGATTCAATTACGTGATCGTTACAATAACACAATTTGGTAAGAGATCGCGTGAAACTGATGGCTTTCACAAATTAGCATGTTGGTTGCTGCTTTTGCCTCAGATGGATAGCAAACAAACGACATAGAAATTAAGTATCATTATCTAGCACTTCTGAGAAGGATTAAAAAAATTTGTTATGCTTTAATCTAAAATGATCAACACATATGTATGTACGTCGCGGCAGTGGCACACAGTGTGTGGTTGCAGCATCTGTGTGTGTGGCAATTCGATCACATCAATTCCTGAGTTGATATTATCAATTAAGTAATTTAGTGCAATTATGGCGTTATTACACTGAACTCTATATTCAACGCTCTGATTTTTGCGTTCGTTCCAATGACCACCAGCGGTGCAGCGAGTTGCCACCATCAACGGTAGCTGCATGTTGCTGCATTTCATTCAAAAACTTCTTCTCTTAAATGAGCTTCCACACGGTCCAAAAAAAAAAAAAACACCAAATTCATTTGTTTTTGTTTCAGTTTTTTGGAAGCTGATGGCTGCAACCTCCATTCATTCATTCATTGATGCCATTGGTTGTAGTAGTTATGCAACTTTTGTTGGTTTTTTCAGTTTCAAAAAAAAGTTACGGTCACTTTGTCTACTCACAACATGCTCTAAGGTCTGAGGTCTACGCTACGCTGTGGGTCTTCGGTTGCATTTAGTATGCGGTTGGTTAAATATTTAGGGTAAATGTATAAATTAAGGCTTTAGGTTCGATTGCCCCACGGTTACGCCTATTAAAGATCTTCTCGTGGCATCTAACCAATTGTTTTTGGATACCAACTGTGTGTTTAATTTTTCATCGAAAAGGAAATGATGTCTTCATTATGAATGAATGAATTTGATGATTCATTAATAAATTTTACAGTTAATGGTGGGGACAACCTGTGCGGCTTAAAAATCACAACTTCATAAGAATGCTCTAAAGCAAATAATTACTAAGTAGTAAAAGAAGAACTTAGTTTGGACAGGAAGTGCTTTCTTGGAGTAATATTGTGGCAACTCTACGTCCCATTATTCATTAGCCACAACTTCATCAATATAATGTAGTGATGGTGATGCATTATTGATGGTGGAAAGGAAATAAAAACTCTGATATTTGTCCCGGATCTCTTGCTCAAATTATACGAAGAACCTTTTGATGAATATGGTGAAACTAGTGGTAAAATGAAGAAATTGGCAAAAACAAGAAGACAAATAAAAAATAAGACACACACAGCCAGACTTTCCGAGGTAGTCCTAACTAGTTCTGAGATCTCTAATCTTTATGAAATGCAAATGTTAACGTGGCTTAGTAATGAATGCAATGTAAGTCTGTAACTCTCGGAAAGAGAAATAAGTTAAATTTATTGATGAAGATCATGGCTATCCGATGCCGATGCCGTGTGTCTGAAAATAGCGTTTTCTCCACTTTAAATCAAGGATTACTCGGATCACAGACCTGATAAAGAAAAATTTGTCTGCAAAATACATTGATAGTTGGAGCTTACTGTTCATTGAGGGTATTCCTTAAAACATGCAAATGCTCGAAAACCTGTAAACTCGTTATAGTTATAAAAATCAATGCGAACTTTGACAGTTTTACAAGGTTTTTGAGGCTTTTTTGTCAAACTTTTTTTTTTTTAATACAGAAACAATGTGAAGAAATTCGACCATAAAAATCGATTAGCTCGTTGACCGATTTAAAAAAAAAAAACTTTGTATATTTAAGCCCCAAATGATGTGCAACCAACTAATAGTCGTATTGTACTGTATTATACGTATTGTTTCGGCTTTTGACCAAAATAAGTCGAAGGCTTGGCTGAAGCCGAATGTTTTTAACTCTAAGCATACTCACAATCTTCTAATGGGAGTCTCAAACCCTCATAATCGGATATAAAAACTGGAAAAGAAGCAATGTTGGAATGATTGTCTTATTGAGGACTGAAATAACAACAGAATTAAAGTTGGTACGATCATTTTTGTTCAGTGTTCCATAATTTTTAAAATTAGAATGAAGCTTCGAACAATCGGCCTCATATAAGCTCAAACACTGACTTTCGGTCGGACGCCAATGTTGATATGTTGGCACATTTTTTCTGCTTCGATAACAGCTCAGCCGAAGCACAAGCAACATAAGTATTTTGGTCATTATTCTGCCCAGTAGGTACCAATGCGATGTTGGTAAAGAAACAGAACAATTTTGTTTCCGGTTCCATTGCATTCAGAAATCATGAGCGGTAGTTGGCAATAGACCGTTTGGAATTCAGAGGTAAGAAAAAAAAAACTCAAAGTCAAAATGGGCTACGAAAAGCCCAGTTGCACATCGTAGGGTTAATAACTTTGCATAAAAAAACCTGGAGTGGGACGCCATAGAGGTTAAACCAAATTCATACGACCCGTGCATTTCATTTGCAAGATAATTGCCTTCGCTCAACAATTAAGTTCATACTTCTTTCATGATTGATCTTTGATTCTCACTTTCTACCAACAAAACTGATTTCCTTTGTGGAAAAATGGCAACAGAAATATTTGTTTTGAATAGTCCCGAATCAAAGAACTCGGAAAGTCGTATAGAGATACATATATCTAAATTACAACGAATTGCATAAATGGAGACTTTTCAGTTAACCTAGGAGTCAAAGAACAATACTTTCATAGATGCAAAACAGTTTTCTGGCACTCTCTTTAGGAAGCAAACAGAATTAATATTGTGGGTAGGATAATTCGATGTACAAGAGTTTTATTTCGAATTTGGAATTTTGAGAGAATAATGTATAAGTTGTGTATATTATTTATTTGGATGAATTGGATTTTATAAGCATGCGCAACTCAGCCTTGCCGTAATACATTTCTTAAGGACATTATTAAACTGAATTCTTCAAGTTGTACAACTTTTATTGGTATTAAGTAGATAATTATAATTAAAACATAAAGATAAACAGCAAAAAAACCGTTACACCACAATATACCCAATAAAGTTCAGGTTTCAAGCCACCACAGCAACAAAGGATTAAAAAAGTGCAAGAAATTTGATATTTTTTTTCAACAAGCTGTTCATTTCCATTTAAAGAGTAATAAAAAGGAATAAATATGGGTAGTGGCTCCAAAAAAAAAAAACACAAAACAGAAAAAAAGGTTAGCAAGGTTGTGCTGTAATTTGAGCTGAGCACTGATTGGGAGGCTGCTGACACTTGCTGTCCATACGACAAAACGTAAACGGCTGGTCTCTGGCATATATGTTTTTTATATAGAAATTTTTTCGGTCTTTTAATTGCCCCTTTTTTTTGCAGGCCCGTCAACGCTAATCAACTGAAAATAACAGAATCGCTACTGAATTGAATAAATTTCCGCTCGATAACGCACGCCAGACAACATATGGAAAAAATTATCGAATTGGAAAGTAAAAAAAAAGTAGAACAAACTGTGCAAATTTCTTATCATATAGCACGTGCTTGGAAGGAAGAAACCTCAGCTGTTCTTTGAATTTGTGTAAGCGAAAACCTTATGAGTTTTGAGACCTTTACGGAAAGGACCAACACGGAGTTATGTTAGGTTTTTTTTTTCACCGAAAAATTATTCATGCAGCTAAAAACACAGAATCAATTGAAGGTAACATAAGCACAATCAACAATGCGTAACGTTTAATCTCAACGCTTGAGACCACAAGCCACAAATTCAAAAAAACAGAATACCCCCACAAGTAAATTTATTTGCAAATTTTTGTATTTTTGGTTTCAAAAGAATCTGTTGATTTCATTTATTTTTTTGTTTCAGTATTTCTCGCTCCAGAGATCGACCGAACGACCGACCGAGCGAGTATCATTGGTCTCAAATCTTGCGCGTGTTTCGCATACCCGCTTACGCGAGGACGCTCTCAACTATAACCGGGGCTCATGTTTGAATTTTACATATCGTTGCTGGCTGCTGCTGGCATTCATAGTACGACCGACGTGGTAGTTATGTGTTCATTGGCTGGAAATGGCGTTGGAGTCGGTTGCGATTTTGCAATTTCCACATTTATACGCATCACCAATCAAGTCGAAAACATTCACTAAAGCAAAACCAAATCAAAGCGCAAAAAAACCTTTTTTGCTAAAAATACTGAAATGCAAAGCGAACAATTTCCCAACATCTCTGAATTTGCAAATTTTTTGAATGTTCAGCTTTTGATGCTGTTAATTAAGATTCTTTTTGCTAAGATTCATAAAACACCAATTACGTACGTATTAGCGCATAGCACATTCGCCCATTCTGGTAAGCTGGAGCAAGCAGCAAATGAGCACAAAAGACTCACCTTCGAAATATTAGGGATGTCGGAATGCAGACAACTCTGCAGAACTCACCATCAGTTCGGCCAAAAAATGTGTATAATACGAGTATGGCCTACTGGTAAATAACATATACCACTATGCGGTCGATATTGTCAACGGCGTACTGGGAGGGTTTGTATGGAACGGCGGTCATAAATAGAAATAATAGACCTAGGTTGCTGAAATTTGCTACTGATGTTTCTTAGGTTTGGAAATCTGTGAATATGAACAAAATCCGTCGAAGGACACGCCTACCTGCCTTATAAAATTAGGGCGTGGTCGAAATTTTTTTTCAAAATAGGTATCAGTTTCAAAAATGTTATAAATTGTGCGCTATCTTTTACAGTTTTCAAGTTATGAGAAAAAAATTAAAACAAACTTTATGAAAATGAGATTTTGTTCACAGCAAAGAGATTGAGGATAAAGTATAAATTTTGGATTTGTATTCATTCCAATTCGGTTTGAATTTTACACCCAAACTATATGGTGGGATTGAATACATATCCAAAGCTTATCATTTATCCACAAACTTTTTTCTGTGTTTGTTTGTGTAATTGTTCCCTATTGACTCGGAAACTAACAGATCGATTTTAAAGAAGTTTTCACCTTATATAAGTACAAAAAAAGCTAAGTCATAGGCTGAAAAAGTGAGCGGTGCCACGCCCCCCTTAATCATATATCCAAACCCTTTGTCGCAGACAGATGAAATTTAATAAGTATGTAAAAGTCGTTGGGAAAAATATTGTACATTGAAAAAGTGGGCGGTGCCACGCCCTCAAAAAAACAAATTCATTACATCTCTGAAAATATTTGACGCAGATAGATATAATTTTGTACATATGTAAAGACTCTTATAGCAAATAGTCCTCACTTACAAAATGGGCGATGCCACTCCCTTCTAAAAGCTGATTTATCATTTCTCTAAAATGCTTAACGCAGATAGATAGAATTTGGTACATATACAAAGGGCATAAGGTGAAATAATTTTTAGTAAAAAAGTGGGCGGTGCCACGCCCTATCAAAATAAAAAATCATCTTATTTCTGAAATCATTTGATGCAAGTTAAAAGATTTGGCACAATGCTTCATAATGGTATGTCCAAGCAAATTATTTTGCCTCATTTTTGATGACCTATATCTAAATAACGTATTCTTGGACCATATAATCTAGTATGGTAGTTAAGTACCAATCTTTTCCTTCAATACTTATTTTGAATTATATCGGTTTCTTTATTTTTTTCTAAAATATCGTTAATTTAAACTTTCAATTATCATATCATATTTTATGAATACAAATTACCATGCTTTTTATAAACGATTGACTTTCTAACAGATTATCAAAAGAAAAACAATATTTGCCATCCTGTTTAGTAAAGTTTCATAGAAAAAATGTCGGAATTTTAACTCTGGTTTCTTAAAATATTTTATATAGTTTCTTATGTTTAGTCATTTGTTATAAAAATCGATGTCTAATATTTCCTGATCTGACATAAACATCTAAATCTGTCATTTGCATTTTACAACCCAATTCTTGTAATTTTTATATATTTTTCTTCGTATCGTATCGCTGTTTTACGTCATAATTTCTGTTGCACCGCACAAAATCATTAAAATCCAAGATGGAAAAAACAAATTTTGATTAAAACAATTCAAGGCTTACAAGATCAGCAATCGATCGCGTAATGTAATCCATTCTTTTATGCCTTCTTTACTTGGGCGCCCTTCAATGAAGCTCTAACCATGAACTCACGCGCTTCTTACAACACATGAGAAAGTTTTTTGTGCCACAAAAATACCGCACTTCACATACACTCTGACTGCAAGACAGTTTTCAGTGATGTTGGTTGGTGGTGGCGGCGGTAGATTTTCTTTGACGTGGTTTTGATCGTGCTGCCACATGTGGTCGCCAAGAAATTGCAAATTCCAGCATAACTTTACAACAAAAAATTTTAACAAAAAAATGCCCAACAAACCAAAAGATGCCGCACAAATTCACAACTTGCAGCTAATTTAATTTTGCATCCGTTGTGAAAATTTACATATACAGGGTGTATCGCATAAGATTACGAAGCTACTGGGAGGTTATATAAAAGGCCTAGACTAAGAAAAAATTGTTCCTTAGAGGATGGGTCTAAAATGTACCCCTGAGGAGTTATAGTGTTAAAACTGATTTTCTGACTTGTTTTCGAAAAAAAAATTTTTTGGGTCACCCTAGCATTTTAGAGAAAACTTTGACGGCCACTTTAGTATGAAAAAGATCCTATTAACAAACCTTTTTATAATTTTTTCTCGAATCTTTATTAAATTTCCTTTAATTCGGTAGTACATTTATCATATAATTTTTTTAAATTGAGGTTAGAAAAAAATACTTTTCTATGCAACACGCGGGTTACTCGCGAGTTACACGCTCTGCCCATCATCAAACGGATTGTTCTTGAAAAATATTTTTTTCTGACCTCAAGTTAAAAATTTAGTACAATAAATGCAATACCGAATTAAAGAAAATTCAACAGGAATTCCAAAAAAAAAAAAAAAATAAAACAGCACATTAATAGGACTTTTTTCGTACTAAAAGAGCTGCCAAAGTCGAAAAGAAAGAAAAAAAATTTAAAATATCAGCTTTAAAGAGCTAGATCTTTCCAAAATACTTATAAACCGTACAAATCAAATACACTCGTAGAAAGCTCATACAATTACTAAAAGTTTTCCATTAAAAGATTTTCTCTTAAACGCTAGGGTGGCGCGAAATTTTTATTTTTTTTTGTAAAACAAGTCAGAAAATCCGTTTTAACCCCATAACTCTTTAGGTGTATATTTTAGATCCCCCACTCTGGTCCAATTTTTTGTTAGCCTATGCCTCTATCACCTCACAGAAGCTTCATCAACTTATGCAATACACCCTGTATATAAATATACATTTGTATGTATGTATATTTTCATTAAAATGCGAGAATCACTTGCCTAGTGTTGGCTGCTGCATGGTCTGCCCAGCAGTTATTACATGGTTTATTAAGTAAACTTAATCTTGCCGCAAATATTCATTATTACAGCCACATAATACTCGCAACATAAGATCAGCGAGATCATCATCAGTGTGATCAGCAACATATAATGAGTGGACACAGTCCGATGACCGTTCCTTTGAGGATTGCAGCAACATTTTGTGAGAAGTTCTAAGTGATGCGTTCGCTTTTAATGCATTTTTCGACTTATTAACACTTCCATGAAATATTTCACACTTGTGATGATGATCTTGCAGCATTCGACAAAGTGTGTGTGATAGATGTTATGAAACTCAAAAGGATACAGCACTACAAAAATGTAATGGATTAAAGGATAATAAGAACAAATTAACATATACACATTTAAATTGTTGTTGTTGTTGTTGCAAATGCAATTAGTTGCATTACTGAAATACTGAGTGCAATTAACACCAGCTTAAGCGTAAGTGATCGTAGCTTAGATCATCAGCAACACATATTTTTCTTTGCTTTGTTAATTGGCATTATACTGACTGCTGCTGCTGCTGCTGGGGCTAATACGCATAATACATTGGCTAAGTCAAAGACTTCTTCATCTTTGGAAAAATTTATGCAAAACTTTGCAGTCGTCCTTCATGCATTGCTGCACAACCACTGTGCAGCAGCAACAACACTTTGCGATCATTTAGTTATCTTCATCTCTCACTCGAGCACTTACTTCACTTCACTTCAATTGCCTTTTGTTGTTGTAAATATTTGAAATAGAATTTCGCGCGTCATGCACCGCGCTCCAATGTTGTTGCCGTTGTTGTTGCTGATGTGAATCGTGTGGCGTTTAAACAACAGCAGCGCAACGACGACGGACGGCATTACTGAATGAACAACAAACACACGCGCGTCGTTGCTCTTAAAAAGATTTCCCTTCAACTCCATATGCTAGTAGCCACCACCATCCGAGTCGCCTGTCTAGGTTACTTACTCTTTTTCTTCATGCTTGTCTACATCACATCATCATTATCATCATCTCCACCAACAGCCATCATTATGATCATCATGTGAAACACCCATCAAACCATGCCAACAAACACACAACAACAACAGCGAGCGCGTTCACCGGGTGACCGAGCGAGAGTGCGTTCACTTTCCACAGGCGCATGAACAATGTTGGGGGCCTAATTTATGAAGTTGTTGGACGATACAGTTGCAGGTGCTTGAAAAGTAAATATGTCTTGTTTTTCAAGTGAAATTCCTTTAGCTCCACTAGGAGTAACAATTCAAAGCTGCTACACAATTCGTTACATAGTTCTATGTGTATGAGAGAGAGAGAGAGAGATAGTGAGAATAGAAACAATAATCATGTCTACATAGTAGTAGATGATAAACTTTAAAACATTATTTCCTTTAAACTAGAGGAGCTATAGGGGTCGAAGCTGTAAAAACTTCAAAAACTAAAAGAGCTAAAGCGGTGAATGCGTATTGCCTACAGTCTTACGAAGTGAACGGAGAAAAAAGATGACAAACTTTAAAAGTTATTTGTTGCCAACCCGCAGAGCTTGAGTTGTCAAAGTTAACAAGCTTCAAACCACTATAACTCATAAATTAGGATAGCTAGAGGGGTGAAAGTTGGCATGCATATAGTCTACAATCTTGTATTCTCAGTTATAAACGGAGAATATTCTAGCTTACTATAAATAAAGTTTATAGTTCATCTTTTTTCTCCGTTCACAGTGTTGGTGTCCCATATCTGAGTATAAACGGTAATAAATTTCGGTTTAATTTTTCAACTTAATAAGTTGGTATATTTATCCAATTTAATTCAGTTGGATTTGTCAACTTAAAAGTTAGAATTTATATAAACTTAACTTAAAAAGTTGAAAAGATCTCATCGTAGAAGGTTGAAATATTATACTAAAAAAGTTAAGAAAAATGTCAACCCTATAAGACGAAAAATTGTACTTGATGAGTTAACTATTTCTTGAATGAAGCCGATGAAAAACCGTACTTTTTGAACCAATCACGCATATAAAAATTAAATATATAAATCCACTAAAAAAAAATAATTTTCACGGATGGTTTGCGTTACGAGCCTACCACAGGTCGTCTCATTGACGCATTTGCCAACATTGAAAACAACTTTCAAGCATACTACATATATTCACTCTCAAGCATAGACTCGTTGCGAATCACAGCGACATGAAATCACAGCAAATTGAAGCAATCGGCAAGCAAGAGACAGCTAAAATTGAACGTTCCAAGCAAAGCCGAATGAAGATGTGTTTACGTGCATAAATTCCCAAGGAAATCAACACCGGAAAGTTGAAAAAATCAACAAGTAAGTTGAATTACTTAAGAATTCGCTTGATTTTTTCAAAATTTTGTACCTACAATGGGGTATCAACTCAAAAAACTAAAAGTTGGTTTTCATAACAAATTCAATTTTCAACCCTGAAAATTTAAACAGAAATTTATTACAGTGTGTGGCCATATACGAAAATAATCTCCCTTATTTGACTGACCTAGGTTTTCAGAACTTTTTTTTCATATTCTATAACCAAATAGAATTCCTAATGGGTAAACAAGAAAATTTCGACTGAGGGGCTGAAAATTTCGGGAAAAATTACTATTTCTGATAATATACAGGAGAGCACAGATTTCAGAAATAGTAGAAATATTACGGGACACCTTTCCGAATATTCCCAAGTAAAATTCAGAAAAAACGTATGTGCCACACGGTGAGGGAAAAGGTTATAAAGTATAAATCGCTCATTATGGTCATTTTACCTGAAAATTGCGACAAAATCGAGATTTCCGATAATATCATTACGGCCATATAACAGGTTCCAAAATTCTGAAAAAATTCCTTGATTTAAACTATCTCGACTTTGTGCATGATGTTTTTTTAATTAAGACCGAGTAAAAAACGAAAAATGCTAAATTTTCAAGCCCTCATTTTCAGACCTTCATTTCGAAATTTTCTTGTTCACCTATTGGAAATTTAATTCTACACGTCAAGAAATACATTCCACCACATTTGGTTTTAGAATATGAAAAAAAAATTTCTGGAAATCTGGTTCAAATAAGGGAGTACTGTTCGCGGATATGCCCACACACAATTTTTCCGAATTTATGCGCCATAGTGCGTAAGGCAATATTTCCTATTGGAATTTTCTTTCAAATTCACTTTTCCCTACAGAACAAACAATAATCAGTTAGTAATTAATGTGCCAAAATCTCCTAATACAAATTTTCTCCAACAGCACACATTTTCATAAAATAGTGCCCATTTCATTTTGGCTTTTGTGCGCACATTTTTTACAATTTTATGAGGTGAATCAATTCACTTATTCATCAAATAAACGCCTGCCACCTTCGCTCGCATACTTAGTACGAGTGCTGTTAGTTACTTTTGTATTGTGCAATTTGGGTGCGATTCGGCACAAAGTTGAACCGACCGAATCACTGATTTTCTGTGTACAATATGAGTGGAATAGATGGAACTTTTTGCCTGAACTGTTCGCTAGAACATGAAATGTTGGTAGAATCAACCAACGAGCGTACAAATGTTCTACGTGCGATTCACTGATCCGAGTTGATGGATATTAAAATGACCGTAAAAAGGAATTAAGGTCTATAGAACTTGCAGTTGCAACTGAATGAATAAAAATGAGTTAAATGGGGGTATTGCCACATCATTCGCGATTTCATTTTATTTTAATGTAAAATTGTATGTGTAGTCATGAATCACAGTCAAAATATTGATGAACGTGAACATATGAATGGTATGCTTAAGTATTTTTCATGAAAACAAGTCGGCAAACTTAAAGCGATAAAAATCTGTCCCTTAAAACCACAGAACTTAATTAGTGTCATATTGCCGCCGCAGTCAGCAAACAAAGCGATCGTTAAAGAATATAATTTTCATACCCAATAGGAAAATTTTTAAAGAAAGAAATAATTACTGAGGTGAAATACGTGTATAATAATAACGCCCAAAAACAACAACGAAATAACGACCAGATTATTTTTGTACAAATTTGGGCGATATTGCGTGAAATTTGGGTTTTACTTCATTAAAAATTTGGACGATATTTCGTTTTTATTGACATTAGGAAATAATGCCCAAAAAAAAAAATATTATGTAATAACGCCCAAAATAAAAACGAAATAACGCTTAAAAACAAAAACGAAATAAAGCCCAAAATACTTTCATATAGATTTAGGCGATAATCATTTTGGAAATAACGCCTCAAAAACGATAACGCGCCCACATTATATTCATTTAAAAAAATGTTGGGAGTTATTTCATAAATTGATATGAAAATAATTTGGTGGTTATTTAAATTTTGTTTTCGGGGGTTATTTCTTTTTTATTTTGGGCGTTATTACGTCATTAAATTTTAGGCGTTATTTCGTTTTTTGGGCATTATTTCATTAAAAAAAAAAATTAATAACGCCCAAATAATTTGGCGTTAGGACATAACGCCCAATGAAATAACGCCCAAAAACAAAAATCAAATAAAGCCTAAATTATTTTCATATAAATATGGGCGATAATCACTTTAGAAGTAACGCCAACAATTTATTTATGTGAAAATAATTTTGGCGTTATTTTGTTTTTCTTTTGGGCATTATTCCATATTTTTTGAGCGTTATTTCGTTTTTATTTTGGACGTTATTTCGTTGGGCGTTATTTCCTAATGCCAAAGCAAAATTTAAGTCCAACGAAACAAAAATCAGGGGTTTCACAGACATGAAGCGATCACAGCTACATATACATGTGTCTATTGCTGAGCTGAGCTGTTTCGCAGCGGACGAATTAAATTACATTGAATTGTTTAAACCAATAGTTGAACCCTTTTCCAAATTTCCAACTGGGGTTCTCTCCATATCTAGCTCAAAAATATAATCCCTTGTTGGAACACAGCGAATGAGTGTCTTTCGTTTATGACAAACCCTCGCTTTGCAACAAGTGGTTGTCGTTCATAATTGTACCCCTCTGTCATGTAGTCGCCGCCGCCGTCGTTTCACCCCCTTAACACATTCGACAAGACGAGCGCACATGCTGACTCTGATCATCTGATCATCATCAATATTATTACGCGCTAAGCAACTGATTCCAGCCTGCCTTGGATCATCAGTCAGACAGACGACTGATGTTACTGCGACGTGTGAAGTCCATCAATCGTAGCGCACGTAGCGGTGTACCTGCAGTCAAAAATCACTCATTCGCTTGCTTGCTGGCTGGACAACTTCACAAGTAACAGCGCTCAGTGCTACAAATGCATCAAAAAAATCTTCTGGGTGGTAACTCAGGCTTCATTTCATTTCTTTATTTTTGTATTTTTCGGTGATGTTTTTTGTTTTCACTTTACAGTCGGAGGGAGATGAGAGAGCAAAGAAAGGGAAAATAAACCAAAAAAACACTGTTAAAATGTCATGGAACTCACACGTCGCGAGTTGTACATTAATCAGGAGAAAACTTAAATTCCAAGTAGCCATCTTCATTCTGCGTCTGCGTGTGGAAGTGTGGCAAGTACCAAATCGTTTTGGGGGAAAGGAAATGAATGTAATTAATTAGCAAGAGATATCTGCTGCAAAAGAGAGAGAAACTTTGGTGACATACGTCTGACTATCCACATCGCTGTGATATAAAATATTTCACTAACGTCATAACGACACTGAACAACACTTTTTATGTGGGCTCATATCAATCAAAAGTTTTATTAGGAATCGTAAAGTTAAAGAGACGAAAATAGGTACCGGAAAAACGTCAATGGAACTATAAAGTCAGTTATAGCTATTGCTGGATGGTGAATTAACATTCTTTATGCATGATCATATATTTTAGTTTTAAATATTTTAGGGCGTTACGAAAAAAAAAATAAATTTTGTTTTTTAATTAATAGCAGTCGAGTGTGGAAAGTTCATCCATCGTGTTGTTTAATTACCAAGCAATACAGTTTTGAAAATGAACAAAATGTTTTAGTGGGTCACAGTGCGAGATAAAAACATTGCTTGAGATCTCGATAATCTCGATTTCCGAATCTTACAAATATTTTGCTTTATCACTTCAGAATTTGAGATGCCCTAATCTAAATATTCAAAAAACCATAAAAGCAGTTCTTAATTTGTTCGCATAAATCATAATTAACTACACATCTTGAAACTAGAGTTAGCCTTGTGACCGAAATTCGACCATTTCGATTTGACTTTAAAAAGACCACCCAACTGTTAACTTAAGTAAACAAATTCTTATCATTAATAGCGTCTGTGCATTTTCGGTGCCGTGACATAGTCCCCACGGACATAATCCCCATTCACGAAATGAGGATTATGTCCGCCAATAATTCAGACATAGTCCCCATTTCTAAAATGGGGATTATGTCCGCAAGTGTTTCGGAAAAAACGGACATAATCCCCATAACGATATTTCCTAAAGCCTTATTTTGTGATTGACGGCAGCTCAGGATTTACAACTCCCAAAAATTCCAATACCGTTTCCGCGGCGGCCTTCAGCCGCTGATCAGTCTATAATATATCCAACACCTAGTTTGCTAGCCACAGTAATTTTACATAAGGGTAGGGGTAAGTTGGCGGCCTGCGGTTGCAGCTCAGGACTTAAAACTCCTAAAAATCCAATTCCGGCTTCGCGGCGGCCTTCGGCCGCGGATCAGTCTATAACGTCCAACGCTATATAAATTTTTTAAATAGATTATTGGAAAAATTTTGTTCAATCTTAATAAAATTTTTCGGACATAACCCCTATTGGGATTATGTCCGAAAAATTTGCGGACATAACTCCCATGACCAAAATGGGGATTATGACCGAAAAATTTTCGGTAACCTGCATTTTCTTTTAAGGGGCGAGACGAAAACATAAAGGTCATATTATCGTTCTAAACTCTTTCATAAAAATCGATGCAGCCGTTAAGCCGTGAAGCATTTTTCCCATTAAGGGACGTGGCACCGTCTACTTTAAAACAAAATGGGTCGTTTCTTAATGTTAGTTTTGTCTCCATACAGCATGAGAGCGTTTTTCCAATTTAGGGGCGTGGCATTGCCCACTTAAAAACATAATGGTCACGTTATCGTTCTTTGCTGTTAACCCTATCTTCATAAAAATCGATGCAGCGGCTTAGTCGTGAGAACTTTCTTTCCATTTAGGGCCGTGGCACCTCCCACTTTAAAAAAAAAGAAAAGTCTATACACTCCTCCTCCTCACAACCTTGACAACAAAAAAAATTAAGCGAATATAGGCATAGAAACAAGGTCTGAACCGATTTCGTTTGCGTATTTATATATAGATAACGCGTTCGCTAAATGTTTCCTTCAGTAAGTCGATTGTTTGAAGCGCCCTTAGAATGGGTCTAGATAAAGCAGTACAGTTGCAGAGTAAGTGCTATGAAGATTCCATCTCGTTAGCATAAAACTCCGACAGAAAGAATAAAAAGGCGTTTCTGGAAAGCAGGTCTGATATTTTTGTTAAATGGAGGTCAGATTGCTCAGGAAATTCTTCAAGTTTCTAAAGCTTTCCCTCACTCCTAATATGTCAATTTCGTTAAATTCCTCAGTAAACGAGATTCAACTTAACTTTGTTGGGAAGAATCATAGAAAATCTATCATCATATTCAGTCCTGCCTTTTATCCCGCGAACCAGAAGGCGTAAAAATTTACGGTTTTTGCAGCTGCTAAATCTCACTGATAGCTAGATGAGGCAAGAACCCAACATATGTATGCTGCCATCTTAACACAGATTTAATAATAACAATTTCCGAAAATATAAATAGCAAGCAGCACAGGTTAATTTCAAAGCTTTAACTTTAATGGCTGTGGTCTGTCTCAGTTCCAATACTTTCTTGTATTTCGTTCTTTTATTTTGTCGCTTTTGTGCTCAAAATTTGCTAATTGCTATCTTGGGTGGTCCAACCGCAGTAAAGGATTTGCCAAAAAAATACAAAACAAATTAGTTTGGAACCTAAATTATCCAACCGCAAGGATATAAATTATTTATTCTCTTAACATCTTTTGATTGCGCTGAGCCCCTTCACTCCACCCCGCTGCAGAAAATTAGACTTATGACACAGATGCGCATTTAGCGCTGCTGCCGCTATTAAAAAATGCTTTGAAATTAGTACGACGACGACGAGCTCATCATTGATGGGTCACTGCCTGTCATGTCTTTCCGCCGCTGCCGCCGCCTGTCCATTCCACGCGTGCGCGTTTTTCGCATAAGTGGAACTAATTGTGAGTAGCAGCAGCGATCAGCGTTGCAAGTGAGCGCACTCATGACTCCAACTTCAACAGGCCGGCCAAACCCCAGGCAGTAGGTATGGTCCGTCGCCCATAGCCGCCGAAAAGCGTTTCGGCACGTTATTGTATGTATTGTACCCATATGAATTCATTTCAGTGTGTGTTGCTGTTTGGTACTTTTTTTCGTGTTTTGTAAATTTTCGATATCAGTGAGTCGGACAAACCATTAGCAAAAAAGTATTTAAAAAAATGTTTCATTCGTGCAAGAATACAACACAATATGGAAATTAACATGTGCGATAAATGTGACGTATTGTAAGTGATACAGGGTGATTCGTATTTGTCTACTAAAGTTAACCAGCTAAGTGTAAGTGAATATTTTTCTGATTTGATATCAGTTAAATATCAGTCATTTCAGGGGTTAGTCTTTTGACATAGAGATGGACATAACCTCTGCCAAAAATTCTGTAATTTTAATATGAAAACCTGTCAATTGTAATTTTCGGTGTATTTTTCCTGTTTCTCGGTCAACACAAGATGGACGTAATCCCTACTGATAATCCTGTCTTTTAAAAATTAAAACCTGATAAAGTTTTCCTGTTTTTCTCTCACTACGAGATAGACCTATTAAATCTGACATTTAGTATTGGCAAGTTTTTCTACTTTTCGATCAAAACAAGATAAGCACAGTACTTGAAAAAAAATAAAAAAAATCCTGTCAATCTGTCAAACTGTAACTTTCGGTATAGTTTCTGTTTTTCGGTAATCTGTGCCGAAAATCCTGTCATTTTAAAATGAAAACCTGCAGGACCTGTCAAGTAGCGACGATTTGGTAAAGTTTTTCCTGTTTTTGTTTCATAACGAGGTAGACACAACTCCTGCCAAAAATTCTATCAAACTGTCAAATTGTCATTTTGGTATATTTTTTCTACTTTTTGGTCAAAACGTGATAGACACAACGTTTTGCCAAAAATTCCTGTCTTTTCATTATGAAAATCTGTCAAACCTGTCAATTTGTAACTTTCGGTATATTTCGCGTCATATTAAAATAAAAGCCTGCCAGACCTGTTTTTCTTTCAAAACGAGATAGGCACAACTCCTACCAAAAATCCTGTCTTCGTATTGTTAAAACCTGTGAAACCTATAAAATTCTGAAGTTTTTTGTTAAAATTTTCGACTTTTTCATCAAAACGAGATGGACACAACTTCTGCAAAAAATCTACCTGTCAGCTTGTCAAATTGTAACTTTCGGTATATTTTGTGGTCAACAAAGACCAACTAAATTGCAGCTTATTGTTTAATTTTGTTTAATCTCCTGCCAAAAATTCTGACTCCTTATTATGAAAACCCGTCAAACCTGTTGATTTTTAACTTTCGGTATATTATGCGATAAGCACGAGATAGACAGTCGGACTTGTTGAATTGCAACTTTTTGCTAAATTTTAACTGTTTTTCTTCCAAAATGGGATAGATATAACTCCTGCCAAAAATCTTGTCTTCGTATTATTAAAACCTGTTAAACCTATAATATTCTGAAATTTTGGTTAGTTTTTTCAGCTTTTTGATCGAAACGAGATGGACACAATTCTTTCCAAAAACCCTGACTTTTTCTTATGAATACCTGTCAACATATCCAATTGTTTGTTTCGGTATATATTACGGTCAACACTAAGTAGACGTAGTCCCTGCCGAAAACCCTGTCATTCTAATGAAAACCTGTCACAACTTTCAAATTACGAGTTTTTGGTAAATCTTTTTCTTTCAGAACGAGATAGGACAACTTATGCCAAAAATACTGTTTTTTTATTATAAAAACCTGTCAAATTGAGACTCGAGATAGACAAATTTAGTCTGTATTCTTATTGTATACTTAGTAGAAACTTATCACAGATTTTAAAGTTCTCATTCAGTTAGGTAGTAAGTACTTACCATTTACAAACGCTACCTTCTTCCAAGCCAGCCAAACGTCATGTAAAGTTCATGCATATTTCAAGGTTTTGTTTCTAAATATTCTACCAACTTAATAGCAGTAACACCTTGTTTTTTAACATTGTATTTTTTCATAACAATTAAACTCAATGATATCGGTCGGTTGCATTCGGATACATTCGGTTGCTTAACGCCGCACACGACTGACCGTGCATGTACGAAAATGATGTTGGTGTACTCACCGTGTCCATATTATAAATGAAATAAACGAAAAAAAACACACTACACGTGAATTGAAAGAAAACTACAACAAAAACAAATATTTACGCCAAATGAAAGAAATCGTTAGAGTGTGTAACCGGCTTTTTCCCCACAAATGAACGTCAAATATACGAATACTCGTAATGTTCTCTCGTATATTGGTATTCTTTTGTGGTAATCATCATCATCATCATCATGGATGGTGGCAATTTAATGAGCTAAAAAAAAGTATTACAACAATACTCAAATATGGTAAGATTTCAAAATAAAAATTTCAAATCAAAGAGATGATTTACCGAAAAAAATCGTTTAAGGCAGTTTCAATAAAAAATATTCAGTATCTCAAAAATAAAAAAACTCGAAGAAGAACATAAACATAAATCAAAAATCAAAGTGTCCACTGCAACGTTTGCTGTCCATAATTTTGTACGTACGTGCCATGAGTCTCTCTCCTGTCAAAGACTGTATATTGAAGATCTTCTCATCAATAAACAACAACAACATCAATATCACTGGCAACATACAATCATGCAGTTACGATCAGTTGACAAGTTTGCTCATAAAAATCTTGGGTCGCACAGCTGAGACAGCAACCACAGGTCATAAAAGAACGGCTAACACTGTTGGTGAATCTCCACTGTGACTCTGTGACTGCCTTCTCGATTAGACCACCTATTGCGCTGAGGCAACATCAGCCACATAAAAAAAAAAAAAAAAAAACAAATGCTGCGTTATTGAGGGAGCAAATAAAACAAAAATTGAAAAATGTCATCATTAGTGCGGATGACAAGTGGGAAATGTCATTGCTGTTGCGCCATCTTGCATGTACGAGTATATAAAGATGAATCCAATAAATGTTTATTGATGCTATGCACTGATAAGAATTGAAGTTTGTGATGACAGCGATCGTGGTGAATGATCAATTAAGAGATTAATGGATGGTGATTTCAATCAGGAATTAAGTTGCTTATCAATATATTAATATGCAAGACAAAAACTTGTCCATCTTTTTTACTACGTTAGAAATAGAGTGCGAATTTAAATTATACACCATTTGAAAGGTATTTGTATGTAGATGTGCACAAAGTTAAGATTATGTTAATATTTTGACTTTAAGCCAGGTAAAATTATATACAAATTTTTCAATATTAATAACAACAAAATACACGGTCACACAGAGCTGAAAAAAGGATAAAGCACAAAGAGAAAGGCAAAAAGCGTAGCACTGACTTCATGATTTTTGTTTTGTTTATATTTCGCTTGAATTATACCAGTGATGATAAATGAGCGTTTCTCTTTCGTACCAAATAGGCACAAAAAAAGTACTTAATAAAGGTGACAAAAAAGTACCAAAATTATTTAACACATTTGTGGTCGAATTCTGACCACTGGGCGATTCTAGTAAGATTAATAATATGAATTTAGATAAGTTCTTATGACTCAATAAAGTTAGAGGCTATGCTCAGTACACAAAATCATGAAATATCTTGAAAAAAATTTAATCCCACTGTAAAACTCTAAAACTACATTTTGGATAAAACTTGTTGTCCCAGTGTCATAAGAAAATCACACAAGGAATATTTTTACGTAACATATTAACCCATTATATCCTGTTTTAGAGAGTCTGTTTGACGCCATTTTCCAAAAACTGTGATATAATGAATTAAAATATTCTACAAAAAAAATTTGGCCAAAATTTTCATTATGTGTCTTCAAAGACAAGAAATGCTTAAAACTTAAGAATAATGCGAAAAAAGTGAAATAAAAATGCAATGTGAGAAGGGTTTTGGTTTTGAAGATTTTGTGGCTTTCCCAATGAAATTCCGACTTTTTAGTAGTAGTGAAATTTTACAACAAAGTACCAGGAGACCGATCCCTGCTCGGTCAACAATCTAATTTTATTATTTTAGTCGATGTTATTATTCATAGCCATTTTTTGTGATGGAATTCGTACCTTTTCACCTCCAATGTTCATGCTTTCAAAATGATAATTTAACCGATGAGAGTAATAATAAGAAAAAATTTGGAAAGTGTGGAATGGTATAGAAAAATATCAAAAAATTAAATAAATGGGATATGGCACGCACCCAAAATATTTCGTTTATCTTATCTTCAAAAGATCTTACCTCGGAAAGTAAAAGACCTATTGGAAAAGTACGCAAGGATGTTTTGATAAGGAAGAGTGTAGCTATTCAACGCCATTAATAAAAAAGGATTTCACCTTTTCTTGTAGACTCGCAGTTAAGACTGAACACAGCGTTTTCTTCAACTTCAAGCAAAGATATTTAAAAATCCTGCAGGTATAATGACTGTTCTGCTGATGAAGACGGATTCAGAATCAAAAAGTACATAAGACTGCATATTAAAAATAAAAAGTTCATTCCATTTTTTTGTGTGCTTGAGTTATTAACTTTTCGTCGTGCTTTAGATACTCATGTTCCAAAGCCTCATACCAAATTTCATCAAAATACGTTGTAGCATTTGCGAGAAATAGCATTTTATTTGTTTAACTTATTGTATATGGGAGGTTCGACGCGCACCGGCAATATTTTGCCGATTTTCAGGTCGTAGGTGCCTAATAAAAAGGAGATTCCCTGCAGTTAAATTTAGAAAGATTGCTTTAGTAGTTTTCTTTTTCTAGCGTACTATATCTTTGTGAGTGGTGCCATGCCCTCCAAGAAGTTTTTCCAATATATCGGCGTATCACATATTATTATTTGTTTTTAGGGGTAACATCTCTTAAATTTTCATTAAAATTATTGGAGTCGTTTTCGAGTAATATCGAATCAAAATTTTTAATGGTTAAAAAGTGGGCGTGGCACTTTCTCGTTATCACCCACTTTTGTTTATATAAAAGGCATTTGCCAGAAATAGCTGTGTGCCGAATTCCATCAAAATATGTTGTACCATTTGCGAGAAATAACATTTCACGTGTTTTACTTGTATGGGAGAATCCACGCCCATAGGCGATATTTTCTCTACTTTCAGTTCGTAGGTGCCTAATAGCAAGTAGACTCCCTTACGTTAAGTTCAGAAAGATCGCTTTAGTAGTTTTCTTTTTATAGCGTATTATATTTTTGTGGGCGGTGCCACGCCCTTCATCGAGTTTTTCCAGTATAACGGCACATCACATATTAATACTTGTTTACAAGGGTACAATCTCTTAAATTTTCATTAAAATTGTTGAAGTCGTTTTCGAGTAATATTGAATCAAAATTTTCAACGGTTAAAAAGGGGGCGTGGTACTTCTTCGATACCGCCCACTTTTCGGTTATTACAAGGCATTAATAAGCAGTACCTACATACCAAATTTCATTAAAATCTCTTGTAACATTTGCGAGAAATAGCATTTAACGAATTTTACTTGTATGGGAGGTTCTACGCGCAACGGCAATATTTCGCCAACTTTCAGAACAGAGATGCCTTTTAAAAATTACGGACCTCACAGTTAATTTCAGTATGTTTGCTTTATTAGTTTTCTTTTTATACCGTTTTACATTTTTGTGGGCGGTAATATCCTAAAAATGTTTGCTGAACACATGATACAACTCAGATGTACTTAGATTAATTTATTGATTAAACACAAGGATGCGGTATTTTTGTTTGTTTCATGTACATGCAGTAGATATAAAACTTTTAAAATCGATTAAAAAAAAAATCTGACGTGCTAGAGAAAAACGACGAGACATGGGCATTTTTTCTTAACGTCTACTTTAGAATTTTTTGGACTTACTCATGTCTTTTACAAAAAGTTTGAAACTGTTGAACAGTCACGGTGTGCCTTAACCCGTTATAAATCGGACGTCGTAGCACATCAAATTTTTTTTCCAGATTCTGTTTACTTATCGTTCAAATGATGTATAAAAAAAATTTCACTCGTGACTCTTCGACTAAATTTTGAGATAATCGCTTTTCCAATTGGGGCATTTTCCCATACAAAAAGAAAAAAAAAAAATTTTTTAAATACATTAAACAAAAATTTAAATAATCACAATCGAAGTGTTTTGCGATGTTAAACGCGAATCCAACCTCAGAATTGCTCTATCGTGTATAGTTTATGAGATATTGTAACCTAAAAACCAAAAAAAGTCGGTTTTTACCATTTTTTGAAGCTATATAACTAAGTAACATATCATTTATTCGTCAAATGTGGCTTAGATTCTTAAAAGCCCTAATTTTTTCCTTTAAAACCTAATTTAAACTATATTTATATCTTCATGCTTCTAAGAGATATCGTAGACCGAAATATTGTCAAAACGGGTTTTTTGCACTTTTGTGTCTTTTTAGGTTAGGATATCTTTGAGGAAAAAATAGATATCAACATAATTTAAATTAGGTTTTAAAGGCAAAGATAAGGACTTTCAAGTTGTGTACCAGATTTAACGGTATTAAAATTTCTTTTACATTTTAAACATGTTCAACGAACCGACTACTTCTAAATTCAGCCGTTTGACACCCCGAGTGTTGTTACGTGTATAGCATACGGCTGAATTTTGAAATGGTTGGTTCGTTGAACATGTTTAAAATGTGAAAGAAATTTTGATTTTGTTAAGTCTGGTAAGCAACTTTAAAGTCCTAATCTTTGCCTTTAAAACCTAATTTAAATTATGTTGATATCTATTTTTTCCTCAAAGATATCCTAACCTAAAAAGACACAAAAGTGCAAAAAACCCGTTTTGACAATATTTCAGTCTACGATATCTCTTAGAAGCATGAAGATATAAATATAATTTAAATTAGGTTTTAAAGAAAAAGATTGGGGCTTTTAAATATTTAAGCCATATTTGATGAATAAATGATATGTTACATAGTTATATAGCTTCAAAAAATGGCAAAAACCGACTTTTTTTGGTCTTTAGGTTACAATATCTCATAAACTATACACGATAGAGCAATTCTGAGGTTGGATTCGCGTTTAGCATTGCAAAGCACATCGATTGTGATTATTTTAATTTTTGTTTAATGTATTTGAAAATTTTTTTTTTTTTTTTTTTGTATGGGAAAATGCCCCAATTGGAAAAGCGATTATCTCAAAATTTAGTCGAGTCATTTGAAAGATAAGTTAACAGAATCTGGAAAAAAATTTGATGTGCTACGACGTCCGATTTAGAACGGGTTAAGGCACACCGTGCAGTGTAATGAAAAAGTTTTTGAACTCCTTTTTTTATTAATTCCCTCGCTATACTAGGAAATTTTTCGAAGAAATTCGTTGAGCTAATGGGCAAACGGCGGGCAACGCATCTTTTTTCCCTCAGCCTGCCTCAAACTTAAAGAATTTCTTTGAAAAATAAACAGAATTAGAATCCAGATCATTATGTGTACAAATTAAAAAAACTTATTGGTGGAATTAACTATGCAGTGCATCAATAGTGGCTCATGAAAAAGGTCATTGAAGATGGAAAACTAACAGCCATATCATGTAAGATAAAAACTTTTTTCCGTTTCGTCTGAGAAAGGTTTCATATTTCAAGTTAGAGCTGTTTATTCATATTTTTTATAAAACAAAACATATCCTATAAAACGATTTTCTGTCAAATTAGCTTGGGCTTTCTTTAATATTTGATCCACAGTATATTATTGGTATAACATTATATCGAGAATTTTCTTTAGGAATTTAACAAAATCTAAGAATACTAATCTACCTCGATGGATCAATGGAAGAATTTTATATTTGCTGCCGAATAATAGGTACTCTTATGCGAGTTAGCCAGGAATCTGCATTTCCGAACCAATTCAATCATTTGGACTACATTTAAGGTTTTCTTCGTGAAAACACAGTTCTTTCTATGTACCATGAAGAATGTGTCATCAGCGTAGGCAATTACTTCGAAACCTTATTTTTCTAATCAAAAGTAGGCCATCAGCTACCAGTAATAGTGCTTATTTCTATATTTCTCACAGGCCTAGTCACAACCGCACTCCCAAGGATGTGTAAGTCACAAACATGCTCAGCTAAAGCACGAAAAGCTTGTATCTGTATTAGCATTAGTGAAGACATCCTCTTTAGCTAGAAAGACATCTATAGTATTTTACTGAGGTCGAGGGTTTTTTACTTGCTCTTCAGATTGGCATATTGTGATGAGAATATCATGCTTTGATCAAAGTTCTCCTTTAGAAGATGGTATAGTATCAGTTTTAAAGTTATTTCAAGAAATGATGAGGGTAAAATGGGCCGAAAGTTATTTGCAAATGTATGCGCGTATTTACTAGCTTTTGTTACAAAACCACTTTGGCTTGCCTACATATGGGTTGGATAAAGGCTTGCTCTCGACTACTTTTGCATTTTAGGCAAGAAATAACCTTATGCAGTGACATAGCGACCATTTCAAAGCCCAGGGCGAACTTCATATGACCCAAATGTCCACTTTGCTGCTTCATGGAGGATTTTCAAGTTTTTAGGCAAACTTTTTTGTTGATTTCAAATTGTTTATAAGATGATAGATGGGGCTGTATGTATCGAGAAAGAAAGGCGTGAAGAAAAATCAAATTCATTTGACGGAAATACTATAATCGCTTAGAAGTTGGAGAAAGGATTGATGTGAGACACAGATTGGGTAATGAGTTTCGAGACAATCATCTATTTATTGATTATAACGAGATTAGAACATGAATAAATAACTTTTTCAGAGGTCTCATCAGTGCTAAATAATAACTACATGATAGTGTTTTTAGAATTAAAACTTTGAAGCCATGGACATAGCGAAATATGAACATAAAACTTAATGTCTATTGTCGACATTAGTTTTTTTTTTATAAACATATTTTTATAATGATGTTTCTTTTTTGTTTATTGTCGAGCATTTTAGAAAATCCCAACTGACTTTGAACCTGCTAAGCTGTTAAAGAAATTGTAAAACAATAAAGCAAATAATCACAAAAAAAGTGAAAAAAAAAAACAAAATGAAATGAAATCAAACACAAAAACTTGTTTGTCATTTCATTAATCTTAATAGTATTCGTAAATGTTAAATATTTTTTTTATCACAGCCACACCAGAGCTAAAGCACGCGTCGTAGGAGCTTATCTCATGTGAATTTTTAGAATAACGTGCGTCACAACAAAAGGCTTTTCGTTTTATGGTACCCCATATATGACTATCATAAAAAATAACTTGTACCGCCTCCGTATGGAAGAGGGGCGTATCAAAATAAATATAGAACAAAAAAACCAGCAATTACGAGCGCGCAATAAAGGTGATATATTTCAAATAATGGAAATTTTTTTTGTTTTTTTACCAAGTGGATCATATATCATTTTTGCAATTTCGTAACATGTGAATTATTCGAGCGTTATCACGTTTTGGCACACTGTAGCTCAAATCGGATAAGGATCTATTTTTGCTTTCAATTATACGTAAAAAATGTCAATGGCTTTAAGAAAATATTGTGTGCTTTCTTTTAATAAAAATATTTTTTGTGAACGTGTTGCAAAATACCATATGTAATAAAATAAGAAAATTGAAGACATACGCCATATCAGACATTACAAATATGATGTTTATATTTCAGCGCGAGTATTGACACATTTTTTATCAATTAATTAAACATTTAAAAATATGGCTTTTTCGGCAAATATTAAAACAATTAAATATATATTTTTTTTACCAAACAGACAGTAAACAAATGAGCAATTCTTAAAATTGAACTTATTTTTTTAACAATGAACTTTAGCGTGAAATTGAATAAATAAATAAAAAAAAATAAATTGTATTTTTTAACAAAAGTGAGGTATTTCAATAATTGCGTTCATATTAAATTTTTGAAAGAAAACGAATGTTATTTATTTGACTTTAAACATACATGCTAATGCAATAATTTGCGAAAAAAAAAAAAAATTTATATGGAAAAGTTTTTAATTATTATATTAATTACTTTAACAAAAATTTCAGCTGACACGACAGTAGACATTAACACATATTGATGAAATATAATAAATTTGTTAGAATTTTCGTTATCATCTAAGCGTGGAAATATTTAATTTTATTTGAACACGCGCCTGTCTGTTCGAAGAGGGAAAAAAAACCTTAAAATTAAATACGAATTATAACCACGAGTACAACACTTACAATATTCGTTAGAAAATTAGGAATGACTAACTAATACACAGAAAAAAAAACTGACGGTAAAATTAACTATAAATTTTGTATTCTATAGTTTTTTAAATTTTCTATAGGAAACAAAAACAACAATTCAAAATTTCGGAATCAGCTTTACTTTTCTACAGTTGAATTCAACTGTACATTTTGTATTCCATAATTTTTTTTTTTCATATGAAAAACATTTTGAATTGAGTTTTTATTTAACAGGTTCATAAAATTCTCACATTGTTTAAGAATAAATCAACATAAGTTTGCTAGAGTTGTACTGATATTTTGCCATTTGAAATGGTGTCGCCGTAGAAGTTGTTTGCTACAATTTCTACGACTTTTTGGAAACGGCTAGTTACAGCCCTTCTGGGGTGCTAACTATTAAACCGTTCCAAAACAGTTTTAACTGTTTGGAACGGTTTATATTTGATAGGCTGTTGAAATACCTTTGATATGACACAAATTTTTACAAATCCATCCAGGGGTTCCAAACTCAAAGCGGTTTTCATAGAAGACATATCCGGATCTTCCGATGGCTATATTTCCGAAACTAGGTCCGAGATACTCTTTTTGATTACATATTCTTTTTAAGAACTAAGAACTCAATGATAAAAAATTAGTTTCAGAATTTTAGCGAATTTATCACTAAACGACGCATGACCTCTATATGACCTTGAAATATTTTTTCTCAGACGTTCTGCAAAAAAACGGACCCCGGATTCGGATTCAGGACGTCAAAGTCCCTAGAAAAGACATGACCAAAAATGGTATATCCATCATTTTTGTGATTATTTTTTTCGGATCAGTTTGCTGAACACTTCCTTTACCTGAGCCAATAGCTACAACTTTGTTGAAGATAGAAAAACACAATCGCAGACTGTTTACGAGATATAACCGAGACAACTTCGAAAAAGCAAGTTTGAACCCAAATATTTGTATTTAACACCATAAATATCGGCCTGGAGCCAAACTAGCAAAACTCAGAACTGCAGTAACACCAAGAACTTTCAGGAACAGCAATCAAAAATTTGTTTGAATTTTTCATGTTGCACTGTGATATAGACAGCTGAACCACATTGAAATGTCTCAATTCATTACTAACCCACTCTGATTTCATGCATTATCGTAAGAGTCGATGCGTGTTAAGATGGAGATAATGCACAAGTAAATTCGAATTAAGACTACTGATGCAGATTAACACTGTAGTCCTTCCGTTTGTAACGCAGAGAAGGAGGCGTGCCAGGTATAGAAAAGTATATATAGTATATTCTTGATCAGCGTCAACTCCTCAGTCGATATAGCGATGTCCGTCTTTCTGGCTGGCAGGCTGTCCATCTGTGGATATATTTTTTACGGAAAAACTTAGCAAGATAACTCGATGAAATTTGTTACAGTGCCTATGTTGTAAAAGTTAGCTAGCGGGATTGAAAATGAGCGAAATCGGTAAACGGATAAGCCTATGAGCATTATTCACGATAAGCCAAAATAGACATAAGTACTAAAAATAGCGACTGCTAGATCTGGTCAAAAACTAGGTGAAATCAGATAAGTAAGCGTAGCACCTGCCATATTAGTAAAAGCTTAAAAATACTTTACTGACAGCGTTTTTTAAGATAGTCCAACCAAATTTCACTAAGACACTAAGTATAGCAAATGCAAGCTCTGAACAAAACTATGTAAACTCGGACGATGGGGCGTGGCTCTTCCCATATAAGTAAAACTTTCAAAATCCTATACTGAAAGCGTTTTTTGAAGAAATCCAACCAAATTTCAATTAGACATTATGGACAGCAAATGCAAGCTCTAAAAAAAAACTAGGCAAACTCAGATCAGGGGGCGTGGCACCTTCCATATAAGCATAAATTTCAAAATGCTATACTGAAAGATTATTTTTTGAGATAATTCAACCAAATTTTACTCAGACACGAAAGACATTAAATGCAAGCTCTGAGCAAAAACTTGCTTGATTCGGACAAGAAGGCGTGGCACTTCCCATAAGTTCAAAGTTTTCGAAATGCTGTAAAGAAAGCGTTATGCAACCAATTTTTGGACAAATAAGTACTTGAAATAGTTAGCGCACGATCTGAGTAATAACTACGTGAATTCAGAAAAGAAGCCATGGCACCTGCCCTACAAGAAAAATTTTAAAATGTTGCAGTGAAGGGTATATAATTTTTTGCCTGGCCATAGGTAACACCATTTCTAGTTTTCTTTTTCTGAGAGATGATACCATATTATATAGAGGTCATTAATCTTAGATTTCTTTTTAGACTAGTTGAAGTCTCGGCCTCTATTGTCAACTTTTTGAGAGCTCAGATTTTTTTATGCCAAAATCATCTTAGTACTTTCAGACCTACAAGTCCTCAAATATTTGACTTATCTCCATCGCCCTCTACTGATAATTTTTTAAAGCGATCTATATTTGTGTGGATTGTCTGAATACCTAATCTAAAAAAATTACATTAAGTTTCAAAATCAGACTAATAGTTAATTGGTATACAAAATTTTATTTATCACTGAGAAATATTTAGTGCATTTTAACTCTACATCTTCTAAGCGAGGGTCGATCTGGCAGTCTTCAGTTCTCTAAGCGACCACGAATTATGAGAAATATGGTCTTTCGTCAAGCACCGGAGTGATTCTCTCAAATTAGATGGAAAACGACCGTCCAAAAACATCGTTGAATTAAAAGCTGGAACAAGAAAGACGTTAACCAGGGAAATTTTGAAAATAATTGAAAGCTCTTTTTAGTCACCTTTATAGGAAAGTCCAATGCTTCAGAAGGTGATAAATGATACGGAAGAAGAGTCGATAGTCAATAGATTGCCCAAAATACTTTGAAATTTTCATAAAGAAATCATTTGGATCACCATCACTCCTGTTTATTGTTTCTAAGTGCATAAATAAATAAAGGTAGATTTTGTATACCACTTTGGATATCCAGGGATCAATTCAAAAATTTAATTTATTAGTTCCAAATACAACTTTGGATACATCAGAGTGTACAAAACAATTTATCATTGTCGTCATTTAACTAATTTCACTAATCACTAATTTCTACACTGCTATTTAGTTGATGGCAAGACTGTGATATTCTTTTCATACCTATAGTATCTATGCTGAAATACAAAAAAAAAAAAAAAAAAATTGTATCTGTACTTGTGGTTATTTTCCATTGAGTTAAATTTTGTTTATTATTATTTAAGTTTTTTTTTTCTTTTTCATTTTATTTTGTTAGCTTTTCATCTGCAAATTTGTTTCATGCTTTTACGAGCGAATACAATAAAAATAAAAACAACAAAATGCGAAGAGAACACTTTCGTCTGATAGTGCGATACTTCTGTCAGTTCTAGATAGACGTAATCTTGTGCTCACAGGAAAATAACAAAAACAGCTAAATTCATGAAAGCACGCGACCTTCACTTAGTTCACGTGACAATCGTATTAAGTATTTATGTACAAATATACGTACATACGATTGTAGGTACTTATGTGTTTGTAGCTACAATTTATTGGCTGACACTTAGTCCAGATAAGATGTATTTTCAGCGCCTCCACTCATATGATCGTTGATTTGTTGAGCGCCGTTATTGATTTATCTTTACCCTTTTAAAAATGAAGGTACAATGTACCTACTCTTTTAAAAAAGTTTCAGTCCAGTCAAATGAAAATATAAATACGCATTGGAAATTAGAAAATTTAGTTTAGTTCCATACAGTTGGTACAAAATGGCGTATTGTGGTCAAAGGTCATGAAATCCAGTTCTTTTGCAATTGTTTCTCTAAAGATTACTTCTGCGGAAATATTCTAAAAAATTGCGTACAACAAAAGACAGAAAAAACTAAAAGTTTTCTGTTGAAATAATAAGAATTCCTTGAGCTTTGGCTTTAAAATTCTTGAGATTAGGTGATCAAGTTTTTGAAATGTCAAAACAAAAGTTTGCGTTAAAATATAGGTATTTCTCTGAAATTTATTCCAAGAGGAAGCCTCCTAAATGTACTCATTCATTAATACAAGTAACAGATGATAAAATAAAGGGACAGTAATGACATTGTGGGGCAGCGATGCTGAAACATTGGAAATTGCAAAAAAAGGGAAATAAGCACAAACATTTTTCTATACAAGTAATAACTATAAGTAATCAATATAGGGTGTATCGCATAAAGTAATGAAGCTTCTGGAAGATGATAGAGGAGGCCAGGACTAGTTATTGCGTTAAAACTTATGTTCTGACTTGTTTTACAAAAAAATAAAATTCTTGAATCACCCTAACGTTTTAGAGAAAACATTTTTGAAGGAAAGTTTTAGCTAATTGTATGAACTTTCATATAGTATATATAGTTTATTTCGCAAAGTTATGGATCTTTAAAGTTGATATTTTAAAATTTTTTTAACATTTTAGTATGAAAAAGGTTTTATTAACATATCCTTTTATACTTTTTTTTTTGAAATTTTTGTTCAATTCGCTTTAATTTGGTAGTTTGAAGTCAGAATAAAATACTATTCAAGAATAATACGTTTGAAAGCTCCAGTAGATAAAGGGCACATCATATGCAGCGCAACGCATGCGTGTAAGTCGTATGTTACACAGAAAAGTATTTTTTTCCGACTTCATATTAAAAACTTGGTTGTACTTCTAATTTAAAGGAAACTTAACGGGGATTTCAAAAATAAATTATAACAGAATATGTTACTAGGATCATTTTATTTTAAGGCGAACAACTTTTTTACCAATATAAATTTTGTAAAACCCATTACAGATTTGGATTCAGCATGTAATTTTGCTATTAGAAAACACTTTCCTTTTTTTCTGCACTTCACTGATTTGTGGAATTTTGAACTTTTGTCGACTGAAAATATTGCGGCGAGAACGCATCAAATCTTTCTTTCGTCAGAACTCAATTTATAACACACGTGCGGTAGTGGAACCTTTTGCCAAAGTTGCGTTGTATTGATCACTATCTACTGTACCAACGGTCGTTCGATTCGACTTTATTTAAAAAAATTAGAGGCAATTGGTTGTTTAACCCCGTGGCGATTTAACCCCGTTCTACCCTAACATACAATTTTATGAAAAATAAAATAAAAAAAAAAAGAAATGGGCAAAAATGTAGTTCGGCCAATTTTTATGCAATTTTATATAACTTTTCCATTTTTTAATCGATTTTCCTAAATAGTATCTTAATTTCTTTATAAATTTGTAGTCTATGATATGAAAAACCAAAATATTATATTTTTTCTTGTATAAATTGTGTCGTTATATATCAAAAATGCCTAAGTCCCTCTCCGATATGATAATATAATAAATAATAAAAAAAAAATCATCCGAGATTCGAACCCGAAACACTCTTTAGCATATTTTCGTCTATGAATCCTTTTAACATTTTTGTGTAAAATTTGAATATTAATTTAAATTTTTCGTAATTTATAAATAAATAAAATACAAAAAAATTACCTTTTTCTGCTCCAAATGTAATGCATAAGGAGACAATTGACCTTTTTCTGATCTCTATGTAATGCATAAGTGGACGATTGGTTATACAAAAAGTTAAAAAACTTTATATGTGATTTGACCAGAATTTGGTATACTCGGTCGCCCGCAAGGTGTAGTTTACAAACTAGTCCGTGGTACCACAGGGTAATAAAATATTTAGTGGTTTTAGCTTACCAAAATACTGTGAATATGAAACTAGTTAACTATTTAATGACTGCGAATCTGAGGTCACTAAACAGAAATCACAATGTGGATCAAAATCTCATAACATGAATGTGCCATAATTTTTGCAAATGGCGTCAAATGTCATTGTGTTCTTTTGTTTTGTTTCATTAATTTAAGTCGTTTCTTTGCATAATATTAATGCGAGTTAACAAAGTTTGACTGTGCTTTTGTATGGGGGTATGTGATAAGCTCTTTAAGCCGTTATTGTTGTTAGTTATTTATTTTACTTTTTGTACTTGGTATTACACGCGAAGTTATTTTTGTTGTTTTCTATAGCTTTTGTTGCATTTTTCCCTTTTTTTTCACTTTGTCAAGTTGTTGATTAAAGCCATGCAGCTAAGCAAATAAAACGTGCTTAACGGGCAGCACGTTAAAACAACGTTATTTGCTGTTGTTGTTGTTGTCATTTACAGGTAATGCTGATTAAACATTTTTTTTTATAACAAACAACGTGTTATCAACAAAAGTGTCAAATACGGCTTAGGCATTTTATTTTTCGTCTTTTGGAAAAATATAATAATTGACTTGATTTCGGACTAGGCACATACGATTCCAACATAAAAAAACTTAAAAATATTCCATTTGCCAATGACCATGACAAACTTTTCTAGAAAACTGATATTCTGTAGAGACTACATGGCACATTGTGTAGCCAAAATGTAGGAAAAATCAACAATGCACAGCAAATAGTTTGGGTGCAAAATTCAAACCAAATTGGAATGAATACAAATCCACACTAGATTTGGTATAAAATCTATGCTACAACTTGGTATACAAAACGTTTATACTTGTTCATATAAAATTTATACAAATAAAGTATAAATATATTTTACACTATTTTGGTTTAAATTTTATAGTATCACCATACAAAAATCTTTTATACTATTTTTGTATAAATTTTATATAGAAGTTTATACGAAAGTATTTTAAACCATTTTATATAAAATTCATATTGTGCTATACAAACCAATTTTACATAATGTTCGAATAAAAATTCCAGGTTCAACAATAATATTGATTTGCATTAATGAAAAAGTAACCCTTTGAAAGATTTTCTTAAAAAACCGCAGAAAGTCGAAAAATTAGATTTTATCGAATATTTTCTAAGCGGTTACTTTTTCGTTAATACAAATCAATATTATTTGTAGGACCTGTAATTCTCCACAAAAGAAATTCTTATACTTTTTATCGTGTGACCCACCATTTCCATCAAAAAGTTAACGAAATCAAAAATAATTGAAACCACACGGATTACAATACAGACCTGAATTGCTCAAAATTGAGCTTATTTGAAGAATATGGTGTTAAGACCCAACTTTTATAGTACCTTCATATAAAATTTTAAACAACTTTCTTGTAAACCTTGAGAGAAAAAAAAATTCACAATAAAAATATATGTTTTAAGTTTGACTGCTGATAATAAATTTTAGTTCGATACTAAAATTGACCTACATAAATTTAAACGTTAATGTTCGTTTAGGTGCGTAAGAATTTCTACGAATTTATTTTTTATTAAGTGTTTTTCCCAACATTTTACTCAATGCCATGTGATAACAATTTGTCATTGAAAAATATAAAAATTGATTGAAGAAAAAGGCATACAAGTAAGATTTGATACGTTGATATGCTGATATCAATAAAAAAGTATAATTTAACAAAAATTTATACTTATATCCGGGCCAAAAAGTACGTGGTCCAATGAACGTAAAAAAAAAATATTATTCTTTGGACCATTGAGTAATCGGAAACATTTCCCTAAAAACATATACTACCTTCTGTTTGAGAAGGCAATAAATTTATAGGGAGCATAAATGATTTGTGTTTTCGTCATCTAAGTCTCTGCAATTTCTATAGTGGGTCTCAAAGGGAGTATGCGATTTAGTTCCAAATGCACCAGTGTCCAATAAAAACTGTCGTAACTCTGGTAGTATTAGTGCGATTTCTATTTATACATTTTCGAGGTATTATGAAGGGGCCAGAACTTCCGGAAAACGATGCATGAAGTATTAGAACCCAACTCCGTTGTATAGTTGAAGAATACGAATTTAGGTATTCAGAGAACCTCTATAAATATGACCAAAGAAGCTACTTTGATAGCTAATTCAATACCTCGTCAATAATTTTACTATTGACCAGTCAAATTACAGACTGGAATATAAATAATGCTTGCCCAAATTCCAAGGTTTATAAAAACTATACCAATCGATAGAGAATTTTTCCTTGAAAAATACATCAAAATGGGTCCTCGCAATTTTTCCCAGAAATTATGTAAATTGGGGTTTTCTATATGAAGCACCAAGTAAAAAATGTTGATGTTTCCGATTTTAATAAAAGAAGAACCGCCCAATCGACAAATTTCAAACACAAATGTATGAAACAATTTTGGTACTCTTTGAACAGTTTTAGTACTTTTTCTGCTGTTTGGTACAAAATAGAAAAGCTAATTTATCATTCCTGGTACCTACAATGACAAATGTGAAACGAAAAGAAAACAAAAAACATGAAGTCAGTGTCAGTCAGATTTTTGTCTTTCTCTTTGTGCTGCATCCTCTTTTCAGCTCTGTGTGACCGCGTACTTTTTCGTTGTTAATTATAAAAATTTTGCATTTTATTTAACCTGGATTAATGACAAAATATTAAAATAATTTAAACTTTGTGCACACTTACACACAAATACCTTTATAATGGTGTGTAGTTCAAAGTCTAGCTCCATTTCTGAAACAGTAAAAAAAGTAAGACAAATTTTTGTTTTGCGTATTACTATATAGATTTGATGATGTAATACCTATGTATGCCCTCAATCCAGATTAAAAATATTTTTCAAGTGTAATGTCTGGTAAACAAGCTACAAGACTTTAAAATTTGATTCGAAGTAACGCATACCTAACGATTAGTCATAATTTTGAAGCCCTCTAGGTCGTGAATCAGGCTTTATACTGGAAAAATATTTTGTACCTAGATCGGAGACATATAAAGGTATAATATTATCAAATAGAATCTACTAAAATCGGAAACGTCAAAATTTTTTACCCGGCGCTTCAAGTGAAAATCCCAATTTACATAATTTTCCGGAAAACTTGCGAGGACCCATTTTGATATGTTGTTCGGGGGAAAATTCTCCATCGATTGGTATAGGTTTTAAGAATCTTGGAGTTAATGTAAACATCACATCAAATTTGACTGGTCTACTTTTATGTTTTTATAGACGGGAACCTAGGTGAAAGTGATGTTGACTAGCCATTTCAGTTCGCCCATTTTCCCCCTTCTTTAAGCATGATTAGGGATGAGTCAGGCGTTCTAGTGCCACCTTAAATGTAGCAGACCGAATCCTATCAACAGATCCGGCCGAGTTCAGAAATTGCTTTCAGGAGCTTATCAGGTTATTGACACTTTGAAGAACAGATATAGTTTGGGGTGCTAGGATAAGAATCGGATCATTCTTATAACCTTATTCTGATCACATACAAATCTTCAAAAATAACACTGGTACCTCAAATCCTAGAATTTTCAATATAAGATGCCCTTGGTTGAAGTTGAAGAAAACGTGGCTGAAATGCCTTCTCTTCAAAGGATCATAACTCGGAGAGAAAGAGTTCTATTGGAAAAGTATATTTTGAAGACAAAAAAAATTTAATTTTTTCCTATAGCTATGCCAAAAGCGTTTTCTCCAACTTCAAGCAAGGATATCTGGAAATGCTGCGGGTATATTGACAATTCTGAGGATACGGATATGGTCGCATTCAGCGTCGAAAAGTATATTGATAAAGTATTCGGCGTACTAGAGCTTAGAGCTAAAATGTTGTTAAATAAGCATTAAAATGCTTGAATGATTTTTAAATGCAATTATATATATACTATATATATTAGCACATATGCATGTACAAAGTTCATATACATATATTTATATATGTAAATAAAGAAAGCTTGCATATCGGCGATGCATCATGGACTGTAAAATCCAGCAGCTTGCGACAGGGCGTGCCGTAACGCATGGAGTGAATTTTGAACGGAAATGTTCTCATCGTCATCGTCAGCATCAACATGACTCGACAGCCAACAACGTTGAGAAGAGTCCAAGGTTAACAGCAGCGCGATAGCATTCCAAATTTATTGTGGTCGGATTTTGTTCTTTTTTTTCTTTTCCTGTTTTGCGGTATCTTCCCGCCTTTCGCTTGATGCCAACCAAGAAAACACATGACCCACGATGGTTATTCATTATTAACGCTGTCGGTGGCCGTTTTACATATTTTTTTTTTTTTTTTCATTTCCATATTTGCTGATGTCGCTCGCTTAGAATCGCATTCAGCATCTCAGCATCATCCAGGCTGTTGTTCTCTTATCAAAACGTCGCTTGATCGCGTACACGCGTGTGTGGCGCGGATTCAACGTTGCCAAAAATGCCACCAACGACAACAGTCGCCGCCACCACAGCCGGTGGTTTGCTCTCAATTACTGTAATTTGGTTTTATTTGGGGGCTACTGATTGAATTTCAAATTGCTCAATTTTTAAGACCGAGATTCAGATTGAGATTTGGGGAGTTTGTTTTTTTTTTGTTTTTCTTCCAAACTGTGTCTTGATCAACATATCAAAATGATCGTACTGTAGCTACACGGTGAGGATAATGCAATAAAATTTGCTTACACTGTCAAGCATTAGTAATATTGAAAGTTTCGAGATACATATATAGAGCATTTTTGTGTTTTAAATAAAACGAAGACGTCTCTATCTGGAACATAAAAATATTGAGAAATCTTTATTGTCGCCCAGTGGTCAAAATTCGACCACAAATGTATTGAATAATTTTGGTACTTTTTTAGCAATTTTAGTACTTTTTTTTACTTTTTGATACGAATAAGAAAAACTCATTCTTCATCCCTGGTTTAATTCAAGCGAAATAAAAAACATGAAGTCTGTGCTTTGCTTTTTGTCTTTCTCTTTGTGTTTTATCCTTTTTTCAGCTCTGTGTGACCGTGTATTTTTGCTGTTGTTAATATTAAAAAAATTGTATTTAATTTTACCTGGCTTATAGTCAAAATATTAACATTATTTTAACTTTGTGCACATATACCCAAAACTAACTTTCTAATGGTGTATAATATAAAGTCGTACTCCAATTCTAACATAGTAAAAAAAGATGGACAAATTTTTGTATTGCGTAATAATATATAGATAAGCTAGATATTTTCCGCTGTGTTGCGAGTGGCGACTGACCATAATACGAGTAGTGTTCATTTTTTTACTCTTTTTTCTTCGAGTGTGGCTGCTCCTCTGGGGCTTCAACATTGGTGGCAATTAAACAGCACGTTTAGGGAATCAGCAGCCAACATTAAGTTGTTCGTTCGTTGTTGTCGATGTCAGAGTTAATGGGTGCGTAGATATTGTGCAATTTTACTTCTGACTTAAAAATTCATAAGAAGCCTACAGTTTTTTTGGCGCCAAATGGCGGATGTTATTAATTAATCTCGGTTTTTTATTACTTTCTTAAGGAAGAGATTAATACATATACATTTCTGGGATTTTTATTTTTTTGTCTCAACAATGATAACAGAAGACTAAAAATATTGAGCTTCAACTTTTCAAATTATTTCCGAAATAAAATAAATAGATTTAATCTGAAAGCAAATAATACATTGAACTAAGGTCATGCTAGCAATCCAGACTTTGCAACCTTTTGAATAAAAGTTTTGGTTATTTTTAGTATATCAGAGTTTTCTATGGACTTTTTTGAATAAAAATTTTTTTAGAAGTAACTAAGAAGGGTGTTACCTTTGGCCTGGCAAACATTAAATACCCTACACTGCAGTGCTGCGAAAATTTTGCTTATATGGAAAGTGCCACGCTCTCGTCTCCGAGTTCACCCACTTTTTGCTCAGAGCTTACATTTATAGCCCTTAGCGCTTGGGTGAAATTTAGTTGGATTTTCTCAAAAAACTCATTTTGAAACTTTTGGTTGTATGGGTGGTACCAAACCCTTTGGTCCGATTTTGCCCTGTTTTTGCTGGGAGCCTGCAATTACTGTTCGTAATATTTGAATGAAATTTGGTTGGATTATCTCAAAAAACACTTTCAGTATAGCATTTTGAAACTGTTGCTAATATGGGAGGTGCCTCGCTCTCTTGTCCGAGTTCACCTATTATTTTCTCAGAGCTTACATTTGTAGCCCTTATTGTTTGGGTGAAATTTAATTGGATTATCTCAAAAACTCTTTCTGTATAGCACTTTGAAACTGTTGGTTATATGGGTGGTGCCACACCCTCTCTTCAGATTTTACCCTGTTTTTGCTGGAAGATTGTAGTTCGGTTGGATTATCTCAAAAAACTCTTTCAGTACAGCATTTTTAAACTTTTGTAAGTATAGAAGGAGCCACGTCCTCGTGTCTGAATTTGCCTAGTTTTGGGTCAGAGCTCGGCCCAAATTTTCCTAGTATTTATGTGTATTTCGGTTGTATTGTCGTGAAAAATACTCTTAAAGTTGCATTTTGAATATATCTTTTGTATGGGCGGTAGGCTTGTCCGTTGACATATCACGCCCATTTTTGGAATATCTTAACTAGCTATATCTTATTAAGTATGCAAAATTTCATTATTACTGGAGCACTCCTTCTATTTTTTTCCCAAAAATACCACTGTGTGTCGCCACCTTGGTGGAAATGTAAGTAACACAGCTTATTTAATATTTTATATATGAGGTTGGAATCGAAAAGCAGCTGCTCATTAAGAGTTTGTTGGTTGTCCAGAAACCTCAATTAGATTACTGAGCCAAGTACTTGCACAGGGAAAGTTGAGGTAAATTTGGTATGGGAATTATATATCAAGTCATCAATTTCTGACGGATAATGTGTTTGTTCTATGGCTACAATTCATACTATTTATAAACTTGCTATCTAGAAGAATTCGGCTGTTATTATATCAGCGATTTTGATGCTATCTTATTTGATGCAAACGTTACGCTTTCAATATAGAGTTTATCATGTTTCGAGTTTAGACATTTTCGGGGCTAACATATTTCTATAGTCACAACTTTCGTATTTTAAACCCCGAAGACGATCTTATAAAAACAATCGAATTGCAACTGTAGAGGTATGAGTGTGTATCCTCCAGTATACGAGTACTGTTCCTGTAAATTTTTCTTATAGCAACAATACCCAAGAACTGAATAAGTTGTAATGCACAGATCCGGGTATATTGACATTTGCTTATTTGCAACTTCATTGCAAATCACAGCAATAGCAACAAGTGTCACTGATTTCAATATAAGCTCCCCCCAGCAACACCAATCGCCATATGCTGCTCATGTCGTTGCCGCCTGCTGCTGTTGCTGGTGGTTATATTGGGTTTGTTGTCACTAGCGTGAATATTTTTTATGCCTTTTATTTTATCTAGAACAAGATTTGCGTGTGCCGTGACGGATGCAATTTTTTTTCCATTTTTTTTTTTTTTGTTGAAATTTATTTTTGTTTTTCAAAAAAAATTTTCCATGAATTGTTTGTCGAGACGTTTATCAGCTCTTATCACCATAACAGCAGCGGCAACAGCAGCAGACGCTAAGTGGGGCCACCAACAACAAATGTGGCGCAATCGGAGAATGCAAAGTGTAAAAACAATAAAACAGTTGGATACAAATTTCCAAGAATGTGAGAATAGGAAGTCGTCGTCGTTGTTGTCGTTGTTGTCGTTAATGATATTTGTTTGGAATTTACAAACTTAGTCACACGGTGGGTACTACGCTTTTGCGAGGGACACAAATAATTTATTAACCATTCTACTTACTATTCATGCAATTCATGGTTATTTTGTAGGTTTTTGTTGTTGTTTTTCTATTTAATTGGAAATTTATTGTTGTTGTTTTTGATAAAAGAAAAATACTTAAATACTTAATACCTAAATTTATGCATAATGGAACTCTTAAATTTCTAGTAGAAGGTAAGATTTAATTTATCGAAGTTCATTTATGATGAAGTTATTTGAAAATCCATAATGCGATTTCAGGATCAATCCCTCTAAAGTTGACTACTGTGCGCCTTTTTTGGTCTTTAATAAAATATACTCCTTCTCGGAGCCTTCAGAAAGCGTTGAAATGTCTTTAGTGTAATACTCTTTACATGAGGAATATCTGCAGTTTTAAAATCAGTCAGGTCGCTGTTAACTATCGTTTCTGTCCCATAAGTAAAACGTTGAGAACATGTCCTAGGAGTTAGCGAACTCTAGATTGATGAACAATGTAATAAGACCAAGAACAATACCATGACCAAAAACCAAGATTACGAACAAGACAATGACCAAAAACTAAGGATAAGACCATGATATAAGCCATGATCAGGATCAAAACCAAGATTAAGAACAAGACCATGACCAAACACCAAGAACAAGACCAAAATCTAGACAAAGATCAAAAAACCAAGAACAAAACCTAAAATCAAAATCAAGACCAAGACCAAGGCCAAAAACCAAGATCAAGAACAAGACTATGACCAAAAACCAAGACCAAGAACAAAAACCAAGATCAAGAACAAGACCAAAAGCGTAGACCAAGAACAAAAACCAAGATCAAGAACAAGACCATGACCAAAAACCTAGACCAAGACCAAAATCCAAGATCAATAACAAGACCAAAAACCAAGGTCAAGATTAAAATCCAAGATAAAAAGCAAGAGCAAAATCCAAGATTAAAAGCAAGACCAAAAACCAAGATCATGACCCAAAACCAAGATCAAGAACAAGACCATGACAAAAAACCAAGAACAAGATCAATAACAAGACCATGATCAAAGACCAAGAACCAGACAAAAAACATACACCAAGACCTATAACAAAGATCAAGAACAAGACCAAGAACCAAGATCAAGAACAAGACCATGACAAAAAACCAAAAACAAGACCAAAAACTTAGATCAAGACCTAAAACCAAAATCAACGCCAAAACCAATATCATGACCCAGAACGAGGCTCAATGAAATAACTATTGGTTTAAGTTTGTTTGTAAAGCATGGTTTATTCGATAGTGAATCGGATGTTATCCAAACTACTTCAACTACTTGACTTTTTTTTGCCGTTGGACAATAAAAATCATTACGAAGGAAAAGCAAAAAAATCGAACAATAACATTCACAGCTAAAGTACACATCAACAAAATCGATCCAAGTCCAGAATTCTCTAGCGGCTTCGCGCTTATTTACACATATGTACAAGTGTGAGCCTTCAATGCCACTTAAGCAAATATTTATACAGTAACAACAACAGCAACAATGAAAAGTGTTGTCTCCAACCCCGCCATTAAACCGACGACGGCCAGACCTGCACGCAGGCACAACATTTTCTTATCACACGACCAACCGAACAGCGACCGACCGGCTACCTACTACCCCCAGCCAACCCGTCGTTCATAATCGAACGTTTAACAGACGAACGACCGACCGTCTGACTTATGAATGCGTACACTGACTGTGGTGGCTGGCGGTGCCTACGTGATTAACGGGGGTTTGCGATCAGCTGTTGCTGTACACAATAGCGCTCGCTTACAGACAGCGCGCGCGCCGATCGTCTCTAGGAATTCCCTTGTGTTTACGCACTGTGTGGAGTGGAGAGTGCTGCTCTGCTTCTTGTTGGAAGAATTTCATGCCTGTTACTTTGTTGTTGTTTACAATTCTCAGGGTCGAAAAATAGAATTTTTATTTTGGGAAAATATGTTTACATCGCCGTAAATGATATGAATGTGTGATGGAAGGCGAGCGGGTGCCGCTCTAGACTGTGGCGGCGGAGGTAGTTATGAATTTTACAATATTTTTTTAATTTTTTCGGGTCTTTGAGGGAAGGGCTCTATTTGTTTTTTATCATTCGACCTTCAAAATGTTAATTGAGATTAGAATGCGTAAGATAATAAATATTTTTTAAAGGGTTTTATTTTTGTTATTCGATAAGGGCATGAGAATTATAGGGGTTTTTTGATAATTATCATGTATTAAAGTTATAAGAACAGTTAACGACAATTTATTATACATATATTATTGAAAAAAAAAAAAAATGTTGAATTTCTAGTAGTAATAAAAACTAATAAGACTGTTATCTTTGTTTGGCATGGCCAAAAATACCCACTTCTATGCAAAAGTGATTGACGAAAGTCTTCATACACTCCACAATTGATGTTTTATGCTATCAGGGTTATACCCTAAGATAGCGGTAAAGTACCGCTTTTTCTATTTCATAACAATATAATGAATCATTACTTGCAATTATAGAATTCAGTTGTGATTTTGACAGCTTTAATTTAGACATACCAACATATTTAATTGACGCAATGGCTCAACGCAAACAAATTCAAGTGATAAGAAAAATTTGGCAAAAATTGCAAAAGAAAATTATTTTATATATGAAATACACATGACACTATACCTTAGCATAAATTATAGCCAGTCAGGTGTTTGCAGTATGCAGTTTGTTTTTGGTATGAGTTCATGAAGTTATATGGTCATGACTTTCGCCTATGTACAGTAGGTCAAAGCCAAACTCGTACGCCAAAGAAACTATTTTTCAATGCCCCAAAACTAAGTACGCAAAAATAATTAAAGAAACTTGAAATACATTTTTAAATAGCCTATTTAATCCTTCAATTTTAACAAAAGTCCAAACTTGAAATATTCCGTTATTTTTGAAAATAAATAAAAAGTTACAAAAATCAAGCATATTCAGTACCAAAGCCAAACTCGTACACCTTAGCAAAATGATAATTTTTACATGAGTTCAGTATTAAGTGTACATTATTTTGTTTTTAACTGTTATGTTTAGCCTTTTTGGCATCCTTTGAATCAGATTTTCACAATAGCTCGGATAAATTTTTTCCCGTTTTTTGAAGATATATTGTGCTGGCGAACCTTTGCGTCCAGATAATTCCACAAAATTACAATAGCATTTATATCTGAACCCTGCGCCAGTGTTACGAATATATTGGGACAGTTCTATTGAATCCATGATCTCATATTATAAGGACTAAGTTTATCATTACATTGCAGTAAATTTAGTCTAAAAATGTTCAAATAAATCTTATGAGCCTTACTTCCATCAACAAAATGGAGTATTCCAGGCCCAGCTGCTGAAAAAGAGCCCCAAACCATTAGTGAACCACCGTCATGTTTTACATTTGGTCTAAAGTTTTTCTTTAATAAAGAAGAAGCATCAAGAGGCTCGGTTGCTGTTTGCTAAAACTCTCTGCCATAAATATTTTTTTTTTTTTTTTTTTGAAAAATGTCCTCTTCTTGAATGAAAGTACGATTAATACTTTTGGATCAGACGGCAGACCATACATATGGAGAAAACGAAATGAAGCACCTTGTTCGAAAAACCTTAAACCATATGTAAAACATGACGGTGGTTCACTAATGTTTTGGAGCTCTTTTTCAGCAGCTGGGCCTGGAATACAACATTTTGTTGATAGAAGTAAGGATCATAAGATGTATTTAAACAATTTGAGATTAAATTTATTGCAATGTAAGGATAAACTTGGTCAATGTAGTAATAGGTACTTTTAATAAGATAACGATTCAAATATATTTCTTATAATATGTGATCATGGATTCAATACAACTGTACCAATGTATTCGTAACACTGGCGCAGGGTCCAGATATAAATGCTTTTGAAATCTTGTGGAATTATCTGGACGCAAAGGTTCTCCAGCACATTATTTGTTCAAAACTGAACTGAAAAGGGTATTCTTGGAAAATGGGAAAAAATTTATCCGAGCTATTGTGCAAAGCTAATTCAAAGGATGCCAAAAGGACTAAGCATGACAAATAAAAACAAAATAATGTACACTAAATATTGAACTCGTGTAAAAATTATAATTTTGTTAAGGTGTACGAGTTTGGCTTTGGTACTCAATATGCTTGGTTTCTGTAACTTTTTATTTATTTTCAAAAAAAAAAACGGAAAATTTCAAGTATGATTTTTTGTTCAAATTGAAGGATTTAATAGGCTACTTAAAAATGTATTTCAAGTTTCTTAAATTATTTTTGCGTAATTAGTTATGGGTCATTGAAAAATAGTTTCTTTGGTGTACGAGTTTGGCTTTGACCTACCGTATTTATTTTTTTGAAGTTTTTCGATGCACTTTTGGTACTACTTACCTGAATTTTCCATTCTTTCTTGGACTTGAATCTGTCTCTCCCTCTTTCTTGTTGAGTTTTTATATACTATTCGGTAGTGTTTAATTTATCCATACAAAGATTTTTTTCAGCAAAATTTCTATGCATTTTCAATGTTTTCTAATACTTCAAAACTTTTATCGCTACTTTTGAAACATTTCTGTGCGAGCGGCTCATATCATTTGCATAAAAACTGCAAAGTTATATACCAGAGTTCAATGTCACTTTCATCATCATCATGGTGTCTCTCATAAATTGTAAAAATCTTGAATATTTCTAGGCAAACTAGTTACCACATTATATTATAAATTCAATTAATAGGCGTGTTAATATTGTCACAATTTGCTACCGCTGTTGTTGTATCCTGAACGTCTGGCAAAATTTTCATTAAAAGTTCCGCATAAAACACGTCCTTAATGCATGTTAACGCCTTTTTAAATTTAATTAATTCCAATCAATTACACGTAGGGGTATGAGATTTTCAAAGCATAATTTTGTACCAAGCTCCCTGCAGTTTCTGAAAATCAATTACCACAACATTCAAATGATCAGTTTTCGCCTTGCAACCCGATTTCAAATTTATTACAACATAAATCTCTAAAGTAATTGATATCTTCGATTATATTTATGGGCATGGCAAATTAGAGTACGAAAAAGAAGCAGACATTGAGATTGTTGTTGCAGCTATTTTTGTCATTATCTTTTTTCGTTGAGGATCTTCGTACGCCTGTCTGGCGATCGCACAAATCAACAACGTTAAATACCCAATGAAATGTCTGGCACACGTTATGGCGCTCATGTGGGATAGCAAGAGCGTTGAAATGGACTGTTGCTGCTGATCGACACTGTACGATCTGGGCGCATAAGTTGGGGTCGAATACAACAACACAGTGTCGCATAAGTAATGACAGTGACAGGTTGTTTATGGGGCAGCACCTTTAGCTGTCAGAAATAATTGAATGCAGACTAATTACAAGTCGCTAAAAATTTTGAGTTTATTTTCAGAGGATCGATCAGTGCAATCATTGCATGAAGTACCAAAGTTGCTTATAAAGCTTATATGGTGTTTAGGTACATACAAAGTACATGCTTATGTATCAATTCAAAAACATTTTTCAAAGAAACAACCATTCACAAACATCTTCATATAAATAGTTAATTTCCCTGCAATAAAATTTGGAAACAGTTGTGAGTAATGGACGGTTTTGAATTGGTTCAAAAGTAACTATTTTAAAACTATTTCCAAAATAAATAAAAGAGCGATAGCCAAATCTTACAATAAAATATGATATAAAATTTGTTCACAACCGAAACTATTCTCGAAGTATCTACTCATCGAAAAAGATCAATGCCAAATAGTATCGCAAGATATCGATAGAGCTCGAAAACTATGAAGCACATAAAACTAATACTTTATCAATCAATTGAGACCTAAAGTTATTTACAAATATCGATATTCATGTAAACTAAAGTCGACTTCTACACTAAAAATATCACAAAACATTTGGGAGAATACGCTCTTACATCAAAATCATACGGCTGATAACAACCACCACAGAAATGCTGTTATGGAATCAAACCACTATTATATGATTTAATTTTTGGCACCCGGCCCCAAAGTCCCTACATGCCTTGGAACATGTAAGCAATATTTTGTTTTTTCTCTTTTTTTCCATTTAATTTTTTTATTTTTCCAATTGAAATAATATGACCTAGACGTTTATAACTGGATTCAAGGTCTACCACAACATTTACTGATATCGTTGTTTTTTTGCCATCAAAATAAATTAACAAATCATCATCAATTGGTTTGGTGACCTTAATAGAATCTTACGCGTATTTTGACTTTTCTTTAGTACCCTACAACGAGGATAGATGTATTCATTTTGTACTTCCGTTTGTAACGCAAAAGGAGATTCCTGATATGTATGTATACGTATACGTATACCTACACAAGAAATGGTTTGGGTGTAAAATTCAAACCAAATTGGAGTGAATACAAATCCACACCAAATTTGGTATAAAATCTATGCTACAACTTGGTATACAAACCGTTTATACTTATTCGTATAAAATTTATACAAATAAAGTATTAATACAATTTACACTATTTTGGTTTAATTTTAATAGTCAACATCCAAAAATCTTTTATACTATTTTTGTATAAATTTTATACAGAAGTTCATATTGTGCTATATATACCAATTTTACATAATTTTCGAACAAATATTTCGTAATTAAAAAATGATATTGATACTTACTCCATAATAAAAAAATATCTTACAATAATTACATGAGTTTATGCATTTTAAGAGAAACAAATTTCATTAATTACATATTTCCTTGAAGCATAAATGTACATTTTGCTATTTTTCTCTAATATCATTTTGTAATGAGAAAATTGTTTAAGTTCATGATATATAAGTTTTGGTAATAGAAACAATTTCTAACGAATTATGGAGTTCAGTTTTGAAAAAATACCTCAAAAAAATAACTGAAAAAATTCACTCGTATTCTTTGGATAATTCTAAGTATTTTTTGCTTAATACACTTTTTTCGTAAGTTCCCTTGCTTTTGAGTAAAAAAAGTTTTTCCGACCTCGTTATTTAAAAACGTAAAAAAATTGTCTTTTGGAACCGAATATTATCTATGCCTGAAAAAAAAATTAGTTTTTAAAAGCTAAAATTTGTGTAAAAACATTATCTATATTTCTGAAGCACTCTTGAGTATGCATTTTCCAATGAAATGTTTTTTTTTTAACAAAATAGACCTTAAGTAGGAACAAAAGTGCTCCATTGGTTTTTTTTAAGAATGAAAAAAAAAAAAAAAAAAATGCAGATATCGTTTTTAAGAGTCCCTCTAACTTTTGAATCGGTTTCGGGATGAATCTAAATTTTTACCCTGTCTAGTGTAGGGTACTCAATTTTTTTAGCAAGGCCATAGATAACACCCTTACTAGTTTTTTATTTTATTTTAGCCTGTTAATTTGAAAATTTGCTTTGCATGATAAGATATACCCCCGTATTGTATGGTTTGCTTCCTTTAGTGTGTGAACTATTTGGTTGCTCAGCCGGTTGATTACCCGACTAGTCAAGGTTACAAATTAGATTTCCGCAAAAAGGCAAAAAACACGTAGCGCTGTTTACAAAAAGCAGCCGCTTTACAAATAGGCTTATTGTGAGTACAACAAAAAAAGCAAAAGATTACAGCAAAACTTACAAAGGAAAAGTTATCAAAGTTATATATCATGTTGTTTTTTTAAAATAAATTTTTGTTTTCTTATGAATTTAAACTCAAACCAATGGAATGTCGCAGAAATTCTACTAACTAAGTTAAGACTACGGGGCAAAAAAACCATAATAAAATGAAAATAATAAAATACCATAATTCAGCAAGTTTTTTTATAAACATACATACATATGTGTAGATAGATATACATACTTGGTTTGTATATTGAAACGGATGCCACTAAATTGCTAGAAATTAAATACATATGTTCGTTTAACTTGTTATAAGCCACATCATTATAAATTTTATTGGCTAATTGACCCTTTGGCATTTGATTAGAAAAAAAATTAATAAAAAAAAAAAATAGCGTCCCAGTTGCAGTGATTCCAACCATTTTGCTTGGAATTTCGCATTTTAATTTTACTTCAATCTTCCTGTATTTTTATTGACAAAAAAACCATATTTCAGAAATTTTATGAGTGATCAAAAATGTATGCCTCTGACGTCTTCTAAATAATTGTTGTGACATACTTACTAATACCTTGTGACATTCGTCATCACATAAAAATCAATTTGGTGCATTAACGTCAGAGCCTGCCCACCGAAGAATGGAAGAAACTGTATGTCCTAAAAGAATCAGGTGGTTTCACAGCACAGAAAGGCAATGATATAAGTGACGGTACAGTCTAAATCTGACAAAAAGTTAACAGAAGCTTATGGGAAAGCGATCATATATTCGTTGGGTTGAGAGAAGCGGCAAAGTGTTGAGTAGGGTGGAGCGATGCTCTATGTAGATTTTTTATTTTTACAATTTCTAAATGGGCCAGTGCGGGAAAGGTGCTCTGTCAATCACCTTTTAGAGGTATATAAATATTTTTTCAAAAATTTTGAATTTTAGTATTGCCGCAAGTCAATCAAACCTAATGCTGGGAATATAGGGAAAAACTCAAAGTTGGATCACTGAAGTTTTTTGATGAGGTTTTGTTCGTTCACTTCTCCTGAGTTGGAAAATATGAAAATTAAAATCTAGACTCTTCCTTCTTGCGAATAAACTGAGCTTAAACTCCTTTTTTCGAGGCATGTTTAAATTACATATACATATTATAGTTACCTCGATGTCTTGGAAATTAAATTTAAGAAAATTTAATCGGAACAATTCCTTATTGCGAATAAACCGAGCTCAAGAGCCTATTTTCTTGTTATTTTTAAATTATTAATATTAAGTCGACCTCCATATATTGGCACTGAAAATTTTCGATGAGGTTTTGTTTGTTACCTTCTCGTTAGTAGGATAAGGTAAAAAAGTGAACTAAAACAACTCCTTCTTGCAAATAAACCGGCTTTAAGCCCTTTTTTTGCCTTCAACCCGCTATAACTAAGCTCATAGTCGTTTATTTTCGAGTAAGTATATGGAGAAGTGTTCATGGAAATGTATGTTCCATATATATATACTTATATGTATGATATGTATTTTCTTTAAACATTTTAGAAAACCATAGCTTTATAGATTGATAAATCAGCACAAATATTATATTCTGTCAGAATAATTTTTGTTTTCATATTAAATTTATAAATATGCTTGCTATTGTACACAATGTGGAGGACCGCGCCTCTGTGAGATTTTTTATTTTTACATATTCTAAATGGGCCATTGCGGTAAAGGTCATACTCAAATCTTAACTCATAATTTTTAAGTGGTAATCTGATTCGTACCTATGCAGCGCAACACTTATACTTATTAGACCTATCATATGTTATACGGCAAAAACTAAAAATGGGAAATACCTTGCTCCCAGGGGCTAAAAAGTTTCCTATGAGTGTAAGTATCAAGCATAAAAATATTGGTCCTTATCGCAAAATATTTGACCGTGCCCCCAGGCCGTTGAAGGTCGGAAAAACTCTATTTATAAGATAATATGTAGCGTTAATCGAAAAAATTAGGTAATATGTTAATATAATAAAAATCACAATCTGGACACGTTTAAGCTCTTTTATTGACTTTAAGGCTACGTAATATTTTTTTTTTTTGTTTTTTTTTTTCAAAACTTCAATGTCTTTGCTGCAGTGCAAAACACTAAAATATCAAAAAGTATCATATAACATTTTTTATTAAGTATATTATGGAGCATCTTTTCGCATGTGGTCCATTTTGAAAATTGCAAAAAAAAATTTCGCTCCACCCTAGTGTTTCGGTTATCTAAAACGGTTGCTATCTAAAACAGTTGATCTTCGGACAGTCTATTTCGTCTATATTAGGCCTAAGCTAGAGTACAACTCGCACATCTGGGTCGGGGCTCAGCGTCGTGCGATGAAGTTGATTGGGGATGCGGATGTTGTGTCCTCTGTTGTCTCTCTCGAACACCGTCGTAATGATGGGTGTGTTATTTTTTTATAGATATCATGAGATGTGTTCTAGCGTAATTTATGGGCTGGTTCCGTCATTTCGTATATATTCTCGCAGCAATAGGGCGTCTCATTAGACCCATCCCTATTGAGTTGCAACGGTGTTTAACAGAACATCGCACTATCGGAGTAATTCGTTATTTGGTCGTACGATTAAGTTGTGGTATAATCTCCCTGCGAGCGTTTTTCCCGTTAGCTGTGAATCGGTATTTTTAAGAAAATTGTTCATCGACACTTCTCCCTTTTCCCGCCATCCCTCTAACCTACTTATTTCCTTTTCTACAAATAAACACGATGCATTACATTTATTGGGGCTATTCTCTGAGCGTTGGCTTAAGTAATAAAAACAAAAACATTCGGCAGGGAGGGGGTCAATATTTAACGATTTTCGTACCAAGAGGCTTATGGGCTGATGTGAGGACGGAGCTCAAAATGAAATTTATGCGATTACCTGAATATCTTGACGAAAAAAATTTATGAGGAAGAACAGAAACTGTAAGGGTGCTTTATTTGGCGCCACCAAAAATTTAATACCCTTCAACATAACGTAGTGAAAACTCCACTTGTAAGGAAGGTGGAAAGCCCTCTTGTCCGAGTTCACGTTCTTTTCACTCTGAGCTTGACACAACTATTTCCAGTATCTACGAAATTTCGTAATAAAATCTATTTCATATCGAACGCTTCATTGAAACACCTATGCGAAAAAAAATAATTCGACTCGACGGGCGTCGAAATATGAGGGGCTGGTTACATAATTACATGCCCACTCAACAATCATAACAAATATGAGAAATATTGCATGGAATGGGGCACGTGCCATAGTTATTGGCATGCGCAAAATCAGCAAAATAACAGAAATAGCAACAACAACAACAACAATGATAAAATCACAAAAAATATATATATAATCGAAACATAATCGAAATGGGGACACTCGTGTGCCCAGCTATTGAAACAGAAGCACAACGGTAGCAACAGCAATAGTATTTATGTATGTATGTATGTACAGTATAAACAACAACAATAAATGATTTGCTTAATTAAGCGCTATTTATAAATGCATAACGAACGCGACCACGAGCGTCGGCGCCAATAAGAATGAAACGGAACAGAAGCATTTTATAATACCAATGATCGATTATCAATTTTATCAGGGAAAGTGTGCGCGACAGTAGCACATGATACCACCACAACCCCTCCCCCCTCATTTTGTCTTTTTGTTATATAAATAGCTCTTGATAAGTGGTCATGAGCATTTAAAATTTTTTAGTTAAAAAGATGGAAGAATATTGAGTGGGCGAAATATCCCCAGGTTAAACTTTACATGAAGAACTGATCTGATCAAAAATCATCGAAAAAAGTTGAAACGTATGCAACAAAGATCGAAAATTAGCGAAAAAAGCTGTTAATCGAAAAACATTTAAAATATCGAAAATCGTAGAAACCATCACAAAATTTTAAGATTATCGAAAAAAGACACCGAGATTGATAATACTCGTATATAGAAAACTGTGTATATGAAAATATCAAATACCATCGAAAAGCCCAAAATTATCGAAAAAACTCGGAAAGGTCGAATAAGACCATATAGAGTGTATCGATTTTAAGATAAAAGGGCTTCCAATTCGTCACCTGGGTGGATTTTTCTCAAATGGTCGTTGATAGTTTTCTGGGCCGTTTACATGCTACGACCAAATTCTCAAAAAGTAGTTTCTTAAATGCACTAAAATAGTAATAAGCTGGGGGACACCGGGAAAATAATTTTATGAGTAGAAAAAATTTTTTGATGCAATTTCACTCCAAAAGAAGGGAGTGAAATTTGTGGCAGAAATTTGAATTGTTATTCATTGAAATATTGTGGTTATGGGAAACTTTTTTCTCTTTAAATCACAGTTTTACATTTGGGACCGTACGTATATATCTTAAAAGTGATACACCCTTACATCTTCAGTGACCCAACTATCTTTATATGCGACACATTTTTCTCGAAAAGACCATGATAAATTTCTGGACCTTTTACATGCTATGGCCAAATTCTTATAAAATATCACAAAAAAGCAATAACGGGGGGTCGGAGGAAATAGTAAATTAAGGGAAAAAAAAATCATGGTTCAATGTGCCCAACTTTCTCTAAGTCATCAAGAATGTATGAATTGACTTTAACAGATTTTTTGCCCTAATAAATTCACTACAAAAAAGGCTTAGATCCAATTCAGATGACTTGCTTATGAGTAAGAAAAGCGTTTTGCAGACCGCGGGCGTTGACATGCCGAAAACTCTCAAGTGACGACTGAATCTCATTATGAATAGCACCATTTTTTTGAAAATATGTACAACTTAAAAACCGGAATTTTTAGCGAAATTTGATGCTTTATTGTGGAAAAAGGTTACAATATATTTTATTCAAAGTATTGTCCATTGGAAGCTACAAAATTTCCCCATCTTTCAGGCAATTTATGAATTCCATCCCAAAAAAATTGCGCCGGCTTGGCGGCCAAAAATGAATCGAGCCAATTTTCGATATCTTGAACTTAAGTGAACCGTATTCCTGATAGGACATTCTGCATCGATCGAAAGAAATGGTAGTCAGATGGTGCAAGGTCTGGGCTATAAAGCGGGTGAGGCAAAATTTCCCATTCGTTGTTTTCCAGATAATTTTTGACTGGGGCAGCAATATGTGACCGAGCGTTATCGTGGTGGAAAATGATTGACTCGTGTCTGGTCGCATACGTTGGCCGCTCTGCCTGGATTTTCTGCTTCAATCGGATCAATTGTTGACGATAGAGTTGAGCATTAATGGTTTGGCCACCTGGCAACAGCTCATAATGGATCACACCTAGCTGGTCCCACCAAATACAGAGCATTACCTTCGAAGCGTTAATATTTGGCTTCGGCTGTGATGGGCCGGCCTCACCTTTCTTGACATACGCTGTTTTGCGCTTGGGATTATCGTAATGGATCCACTTCTCATCGCCAGTGACAAAACGATGCAAAAAACCCTTCCTTTTGTGGCGTTCAAGCAGCATTGTGGACATCAAATATCGGCGTTCGACGTCCCTTGGCTTCAACTCGTATGGCACCCAATTTCCCATCTTTTGAAAAATTCCAAAGGCTTTCAAACGTCTGGAAATTGTTGCTCGATCAACTTCCAATGGTTCTGCAAGTTCTTCTTGCGTTTGACATGAATCTTGATAGAGTAATGCCTACAATTCTTCATCCTCAAACTTTTTCGGCTGACCAGGACGTTCTTTGCCTTCGACATCAAAATCACCACTTTTAAACCGTCGAAACCACTCACGACAGCTTGATTTAGCTGGAGCGTAGTCCCCATAAACTTCTACAAGCAAACTATGACTTTCCGCAGCAGTTTTCTTTGCAAAGAAATGACCCAACAGAACCTCCCGCAAATGCTGTCTTTTTCTCCAACTTTCGAAGTTATTCATCGTGAAAAATAATAATGATGCACACAAGATAAAATTGTTTTGTTGACTGATTTTGACAGCTGTCAAATGTACCTTCAAAATGACATATATATAAAGTTCGAGCTTTCACGATATTGTTAGTACGGACATCCACCGTCAAATTCCGATTTTTAAGTTGTACACCCAATACTATTTTTTTTCTAAAAAGAAAATTTAAAAATGCATAAGTTACCTACAGTTGACGGGTATAGAAACAAAATCAGCGAAAAAATTTTCAGATTTTTTTTTGGACTTTGGAGGTGTGCAAAAAGTGGAAAAATTATTAAATTGTGGAAACACTCCTACACATAATTGTTCATAACTTGGACATTTCTAAACCGATTTTCATGTTCAGACCATTTTTAAAAAGGTATTGATTGAATCAGGCTATAAGCACAAAATAATTTTTTTATACTAAAAACTTAAAATTTTTTCGTATTTGGCAAAAATTAATAAATAAACTGCTATTTTAGTACTTAAATTACAAATAACGCTCCATGACCTTTCAAAATGTATTTTTTTTTTTTTTGGAAAGAAAAAGAAATATTTCTTCTTATGAACGAAAAATTAAGATGCTGTGTTTTGCGTTGTGATGAGCAAATCAAGACCAAGACCATGACCATGGTCTTAAACTTGCACAGTGAGTCTTGGTTTAGATATTGAGTCTTAGTCTTGGTCATTAAGTCTTGGTCTCGGTCTTGGTGTTGAAAAAATTTCTAAAGATTGTTGAGTATTCAAAGTTTCCAAAACTTATTTTAACAAAGCAATTGGGTTTTTAAGGTGCCAAATTTTGAATTGAGATATAATTTAATGCTTGAAAGGGGCGTGACACACCCAAAAGCAGTCTTAGTCTTGATGATCATCGTGATCAAGACCAAGGCCAGGACCATAGCAGACTTGGTCTTGGCCTTGGTCTAGCAAAATTACCAAGACCAAAACCAAAACTAATTTTGCTCACCACCAACCACACTATTTGAATACCGCCAACTATTCGCCCAGTATGTGATACTGATGATCAAAGTTGCTTTGCCAAATCTCATCAAACTATTTCTTATAGATTGCAGATAGTTTTTTTTTTTTTTGCGGATGAGGAGTGAAAAATCATTTGCGCTCTTAGACCCGATCGTCACCGGTACCCATCGCGTTGGACTCTCCTAAGCGTCCTACCGACTAAACCACTTCCTCTTCATCGGAACCTCCCCCCTGGGAAACCGTATTTGGCATTGCATCAGAGGGCATTTAATGTCATCTCTTTTAATTTGCCTACGTTGAGCTTCCGCTTTATTACTCCTGTGAGAGAGAGGGGCTGAATAGTGCTTCAGCATCCCCTGCCAGCATCTTTATTTATCTTTTTAGTAAAGGGAGGAAATCAGGAGAGAAGAAACCGCTTCAGGACTTAGGCCTTAGCTGAAGACGAACGAGGTTCTACTGACTGCGATCTCTGCCAGGATGAAAGTTGTTCTGTTTTGGAACCCTCTTGGAGCCCTACCAAAGAAGAAATTTGGCAGCTTGATTAGCATCAAGATCTCTCTTCTTTAAGCAAAGTACGCTCTCCACATATCGTTCTATTAATAACCAATTTTCTTCGTTTATCAGCATAGTTGGTATGATGTTTTCGGCTGTAAGTGGACCAACGCGATCCTGTAACTCCAGTCTTCTCTCCGCCCAATTTCTGCAGTTGAAGATATAACGTTGCCAAGCTTACTGCTGATGTTTGGCCAACTATAAGTCAGAGGGTTTCTTAATTTTACTAATGTAATTTTCTTTGTGGTAATAATTTGATCTTTTACCCAATTTTTGATTAAATGATAGAACTAGAACCCCACTGTCAAGAGTAATATCTCCAAAACGTTTGTGGGTTGATAATTTGGACTTATTGGCCAAATAAGTTCTTATATATGAGCTTTGACTCGATAAAGTTTAAATTCAAAGCGGTGCCAAACCTTTCCTTGAACAATTACAAAGCCAAAGGATAGCTTAATCATCATTCTATGCTAATGTGCATTTCGTTGAAATAAATAAAGACTCAATCCAATTTTGTTGCAAATACAAATCAGAACGCTGAGTATATCCAACTTATATAATCTTACGATGTTTATTATGGGACTATCTATCACGCTAACGAAAGTACGCTTCAAGTTGTTAAATTATGTCAAACTCATTAAAAATTTTATTTCGAATAGAAAATAAATAATTGCACCCATGTCAAGATTAGGCATGAAAATAAACATTTTGAGTTGTTATTACTAAGACAAAAAAAAAAAAAAAATTACTTAAATCCAAAAATAATTCCAACAATTTGAAATTTTTAATCAAATATATTAACAGCAACAACGACAACAACAACAACAACAGCAATAACAACAAACAGCAGAGACTAAAGTTCTCGCTGGTTCTGACGCACGAGATTATTATCGGCGAGCCCCAATGGTGCTCGTGCCACCAGCATTTCCCTTACTTACTGTGCCATATACACATGTACCTGCAAACATTGCGGATATGGATGATGAAGCCTGAAGCATGTCGCTTTAAGCTCGATCGTATTGATCGCACGCGGCAACAGTTCAACTTGTCAACAATTTTACTAGACATTTAAGTGATTTACAGTCGGTCATATAATTTTATTAGATAGAATACAACACTTTTTATTTAGAACAATAATTTTCCTGCACTAAGTTATTTTTTGCTCTAAATACTTTACTGGACATACAATTTCTACTCAATGGTTTACATTTCAAACTTACTGCACTGCAATCAAACATAGTTTAAGCCATGGTTCTTTATTTCAGGGAGTCCCGACAAGCTACTTTGCTCAAAATATCGAAATAAATCTTACGCAAAATTCCTGGAAGGGCTAGAGTCCTCTTTGTATCCCCATAAATAAGCTTAAACGTCAAACAACTTCTTCAGACCTTCTCAATTTCTACTAAACACGAATGTTCCTGATGTCTCTGGCAACAGTTGGTTAGAAAATATTTTGCACTATAATTGAATCTTTGCGATTGTTCTTTTCTGTTCTAGCACGTAAAACGTACATACGAATATTTTCCTTGATCTTACTGGTGTACAAGAACCTTCTCGATGGTGCCATTAACTACTATACCTGAAACTTCTTAATAATTTTAGGGACAGCTCATTAGATATATTCTTGATATTCTAGCAATATTTACATAGAATGTATTTTATGCTGTGCACGAACATTTTAGATAGTTCTAGAAACAACTACATATACAAGAACCTTTTCATCGTTTTCAGTAGTTATGTTTGTTATATTTCCAGTTCTTTTGCCGTACTGTACTGCATTGATTTGTTTTGCATTAGATGTCTGCGTTGCTTTGTCACAGTCGTCATTTTAGTTAAAAAATTTAAGCCTTCGTGTGCCTCTGTGTGCATGGCATCATTATTTTGTCATGTGTTTCAAAAAGGTTTAATATACCATATCAAATAGGGTATAGCGTAACAAATAGTATACTAAGGTTTATAAAAAAAAGACTCATGCTTGAACACTAGCACAATAGCGTTTGCTTTTGATTATAAAAAAACAAAATTACACAACAAAAACAAAAATAAAAAATAAATAAAAAAAAACACATATTTAAATCTGTTCAAAACAAGCAAAGGTCAGCTTAGCAATTTATTCTGGAAATAAAAAGTACTTGCTATGCACTAATACAGTACATACTCAAATCAGTGGAATCAAAAAAGTTTCGTTATCATTAATTCGATTCGTCAGTATGGGTTTACTGAATTGAAAACTGAATCAAACTGGTTTCAAAATTCTTAATCATTCCACATGTCAGACGTTTTATTTGAAATAAATCTGTGAAAACAGCATTGACATCAAACGATTAATTAAAATTTTTTTAGCAGATAGCAGATTTTTTGCAAAAAATTAAAAAATATATATATTTATATTATAAAGAATAAGATCAATTTATTATACATTTTCTCCGTGGATCTTCAGTTGCTTAAAACATTTATTAATTAACCCACTTTTGCTCGTTGTCTGCAGATTTAACGTTCTTGGAACCTATATTGTGCAGGCGATTGCTTATATCCGATGAATTTCTACGGGCTCTGGAAGAGCGTGCCGGATCAATCTTCTAGTTTTCTAGCATCAGAACGTTCTTCAAGAGTCCTTGAAAATTCAGCGAAAATAGCAAACGTCTACAAATGAAATAAACACTTTCTACTTGGAAGAGAAACTTAAACACCATTTGCCTTAACTTCGCCCCAGCGCACGAGATCATATTTTTCGTTGTGACAGCATTCAATCGGGAACTCTTTCTTGATACTTTCTTAATAAAAGCCATATTATCGTTTCTTATTAAGCCTATTTCCGTACCGAATTTCATAAAAATCAATTCAGCGATTAAGCTGCAAAACGTATTTTGTATTAAGGGACGTGTCACCGCATATTTAAAACTATTAAGGGTGTAACCTTTGGCATGGCCAAAAAATTAATAACCCACACTGCAGTATTTTGAAAACTTTGCTTATATAGGAGGTGTCACGCCCTCTTGTCCGAGTTCACCCAGTTTTTGCACAGAGCTTACATTTATAGTTCTTAATGTCTGAGTGAAATTCGGTTGGATTATCTCAAAAAACGTTTTCAGTATAGCGTTTTGAAGCTTTTGCTTATATACGAGGTACCACGCCCTCTTGTCTGAGTTCGTCCATTTTTAGGTTAGGGCGTGCATTTATAGTCTTTAGTATTTGAGTCAAATTTGGTTCGATTATCTCAAAAATCGCTTTCAGTATAGGGTTTTGAAGCTTTTGCTTATATGAGTGGTGCCACGCCTTCTTTTTCAAATTTGTCCAGTTTTTTCTCAGAGCTTGGGCTTACAATTCATAGTATTTAAGTGTATTTTTGTCGCACTGTCGTGAAAAATACTACTTAAGTTGCATTTTGAATATATTTTTTGTAAGCGCGGTAGGCGTGTCCGTTGACTGATTTTGCTCATTTTCAAATCCACTAGCAAACTTTGTCGACGGAGGCAGTGAACCAAATTTCATTGAATTATTTTGCTCAGTTTTCCAAAAAAATTTGTATTTCCACACACAGCCAACCAGACAGATGGACATGGCTATATCGACTCAAGAGGTGATCAAGAATATATATACTTTTCTGTATCTGCCACGCCCCTTCTCTGCAGTACAAACAGAAGGACAAAGTGAATATACCCTGGGTGTAGGGAATTAATATAAAAGTCATATTATCGTTTGCTAGTGTTGGCTTTATCTCCATACTAGTGGTTTAACCACGAGAGCGTTTTCTCTATTAAAGGGCGTGGCACCGCCCACTTAAAAAAAAGTAAATTTGCACTGCCCCTCTTAACAACCTTTCCAACAAAAAAGAAAATTAAGTGAATATGTTGTGATTAAGGCATATGATCAGGGACTGAGCCGATTTCGTTTGTCTAAGTGTCTTCTGTGCTCCATCTCTAACTTAACTACCATGTTCTGGACATCTCTTGAGAAATAATACTATGCTTTGAGAAATTATGCTTTCAAACATTTGCTAGAAATTTGGACTTCTCATATCGGTCTCGTTAAGGTATCAAGAACACAAAGTTAGGTTGGATGTAAACACTACAGTTAATTATTTTATAATTCCTTTATGTAAAAAAAAAAAATTTATTTGCTTCAGAACAATCTTCGTGCAAACTCTTCTTTAAAACACAAATTTTCTGCTTAGAAACTGTTACAGAACATTTGAGACCTCATAAAAACTGAAATATCTAGAGCAAGATCCAGTTTTTTTCGATACTTTGAAGACTCGAGGCTAGGACTGGTACATATTTTTATATTTTGGAAGCGAAACTTTCCAAAGCAATAGTCTCGTCTGTGCCTACCGAAAGGCTCAGTATGTTGTTGGGAGTATGTAGGTTATATTGTGCCAAGACCATTGCAGTCTTAGTTTTGGTTTGCTCATCACTAGCTAAAACAAGCAAAATAATATTATTTGCATACTTCAAACTACACACTAAATAAGTCTTTCGGTTGGAGTTCACTGTATGCCAAGTCTGCTAAAATCAATGCTGTCTGTATTGATTATACCTAGGCGCAGACTGCTATGGACTTGGCCTTGGCCTTATTCTTGGTTTTGATATTGTGACTTGGTTTTAATATTGAGTCTTGAGGTTCTGGTCTTCTTTAGAAATTTTTTCAAGACCAAGACCAAAACCAATACTAGATTTGCACATCACTAGTACTAGCCACAACGGTTGGCAAAACATGCTAAATTCTCTTTGTACTATCTCTCGAAACTCTTGTCTAATTTATACATCTATACAACAAATACAAAATCTAAGACTATGCGTATAAATGCCCATTACGAACATGCTTTTTCTATCGAGAGCACTAATTCCGCAGATGTACTGAAGAAAGTTCATTCCAGGCGGCAAGGTAATTATTTATCTTTTAACAGAAAACTGTCCAAAACTTCGCCGTTGCCATAGATGTCGAGTATATTGTCATAACTAAATCATTAACAAAATGATTGCAAAAATATTGGCCAATCCACATTGAAATATTCCAGAAAATGTAGTTAATTTTCTTTGAGAATAAAAAACACCTGAATGTACAAAACGTTCGTGTACATATGTACATAAGTACGTGCTTGCGAACATGGTTCTACAATTTGCCATTTCAGCAACTTGTGAATTTCACAAAACTTGACAGAAATTTCAATAAAATATTTCTGTGGTTTAATCATGACGACACTGATAATACGCCAAGTGACTGAGTGGCCGGATGACTTTGGCCTTTATTTTTTATTGTTTTATTTTATGTTTTTTTTTTGTTGCTTTTTCAATTCTTAAGAACAGATAAAATAAACATTTTTTGTTTTATGATTTTAGTTGCGGTTTTTTCTTTTTTTATTAACAAAAAAAAAAAACAAAAACCACTTTGGAATTTTCTACGCTATTGCGGTGCGCGTACGTCATCGTTGGGAACAGCAGCAAGTGAATTGATAACACATGATGTTGATGATAATGACGAAATAACTTTTCCCCGTGACGCTATTGCTGTTTGTCTATCCAAGTCATCGTAGTCATCGCATTTATTTTTAAGTGTTATATGTGTAGATTTTGGTTTTTTTTTTTTCACTTTCATATTGATAATCAAAAAGTGGCCTGATATAATTTTGTTTAAGTGACTACTGTGACAATTCTGTGAAATCACTGCGTCGTGTCTATTGATGACTCAATTTTGTTAGACTTTCCATGAACTTTGTTTGCAGTCAATGATAGCGCATGCTAATCAATTTTTGATATCATGTAATTAATATCAACGAGTCAGCAAAAATTTCATAAATTACATGCAATTTAGTGGCAAAAAGTTTTTTCTACAGAAAACTGATTTGTGATTTACAAAAATTTTGCTTGCGGAAATTGTGAAATTGTTGAATACCAAAAAAAAAAAAAAAAAACCAAAACTGTTGATTGACATAACCAGCTAAGTAGTGATAAGTCAAGATTAAAAGTTAAAAGAATGATGCAGAGTGGTCTGTGGTCATAATTCTGCAAAGTTATGTGTCCAAATAATAATGATATTGAACAAATTTGAAGTAATATATCTAGTACAAAAAAGACCAAGAAATAAAACCATTTCTAAATTCTAAACTTCGGAAAATGTAAATTTCTTCCAAATATCTATTAAAAATGTTAAAGTTTGAATAAGTACACATATCTTCAAAGTTAGATGGTTTTAACTGCTATGACTTATTGTAACAGACGGCGCTAGTGAGCCTTATGATTTATTCATAACGGCGATCCTGTTCAGAGAGTTTATCCGTGTCCGATAGCACAATCGCATAAGTACCGCGTTTTCCTTCATTAGTAAACCGGAGTCACGGGTTCGAGTACGGTTTCTGACAAGATTTAACTAAAACTGATTTGATGAGGCTATACACATGTTTATATATGAAAATATATAAATATGTATGTGGAAGTAGCCGAAACATATGTAATCAATTTCCATGTTAACACTTGCTTGCGTCTGTTGTTGAAAAATTACAAAAATGACTGTTTAATTAGTTCAATATAACATTATCATACTTCATTGTAAGTGTTATTTGGTCTATTTACTGAAGAATTGCATACTAACTCATAGATTTTTTTTTTTTTTGTATTTATTTATTATTATTATTATTATTATTATAATTAATTGATATAAATCCTTATGCTAAAGATTACAAGGAACCTTATAATGACTGCATAAGTCACTTTAATACATTACAATAGCATGTGGAATAAGTAAATTTGATTGAACAATGTAAAACAACTAATTAAAAATAATTTAAAACTTAAATAAATTTGACGTTAGAATTGATTGACTTAATTAAAGATTACAAAACTTAAATTGCAAAAGAATCACAACTGAATACAAAATAATAATAATATAAAATGGGGGCCCACATAAAACAATACTACAAGTCAGGAAATTTCTATAAAGTTAATTTTTTAAAAAGTTCTTCTTTGAAACGTGATGCGTTGCAGGTATTTTGTAGCAGATGTGGCAGTGAATTCCAAAGACGTATTCCGTAAATAAAGAATTGCCGTTCTGACGCCAGCAGATTATGTCGCATGTATATTAACTGTTTTGAACGTTGGGATCTTGAAAATCTGAGTTTATTGTACAGATATGATGGTTCTTTGGTGGAAATTATTTTATGTTAAAGAAGTAAAGTTATGTACTCTAAAAGTTTGTCAAAGGTCATGGAAAATATCCGCTTCGCAAAATATGATGTGTGGTCATATTTTTTCGGGCCAGATATATACCTTGTAATATTATTATAAAGCACATTCAGTTTACGTTTGACGGCACTATCACAGTCAGCAAATATTTCGCAACCATATAACAGTGTTGGAATCAGATAAGATTTGGCCAAAAGCATTCTTATGTGCGGCGGTGTGATTTAAAAAAAAAAATCCTCAATTTTATTTCTCAAATTTACTAATTTTGCACAGAGGATTACAACTTTAAAGTTTTATGGAGTTGCAATGAATCGATCCTTTAAGTGGTTAATATAAGGTTTTTTCGGAGTTCTGTGCAATTATCAGTTCACACCGCATTTCGGAGTACAATAAGTTTTTCTTCAGCGAATTTTCTGTATTCTTGCAAAACTATTTGAAGTATAGCAATAAAATTTGATATCTGAGTTGTTATTGGTACCATCTAGTCGTTCGTTAAAAAAGAAAATGACGAGGTCAAGGAAACGCCGACCTCCTCCTATATACATTAGGGCGTTTCGCGAAAAAAATTTTTTTTTTTGATTTTTTCAAACCTTAAAGCGGATTTGGATGTCTTATGGGATAAAAATAACCAGTGAATTTTTTCAGATTTTTTATTAGTCATTTAGAGGCCGCGATATCAACTTTATATTTAAAAATAATAATAATATTTTTTGTACAACAAAAATAAACAATAAACTAAAAAATTTTTAATCGTAATAACATATGAATAAAAAAATATTAATTTTAGTTCTGCACATTCGAGTTACTTTTTGTTGACTGTTTACTGTAAGTTGAAAAAACTTTTCTATGCTGTTCGACATTAAGTAATAAATTTTGAAATTCGTCTTTATTAGTAACCTGCCTAATGAATTTTTTCTGCTAGTGCAACGCCACGCTCAGAAATATCGTTGACTATTTTAAGTTTTTTAAATTTAAATTTACAGTTTGGAACCATTTTTTTTAAAACTTCTGAATGACTAATAAAAAATCTGAAAAAATTCATCCGTTACTTTTATCCCATAAGACATCCAAATCCGCTTTAAGGTTTGAAAAAATCAAAAAAAAGGTTTTTCGTGAAACGCCCTAATATATGTACACGGAGACAATTTTGAGCTGAAAACAATCCCAAAGCAATCAATTTTGGGTGTGATTTTCAGCTTGTCCATAATTTTCTTGATATCAAGTAATAATGTGATTGTTTATCAAAAAAGGGAATATGCCCATTTGAGCTTAAATCAATTCAATTTGGAATTGTTTATCAAAAATTTATTAAGCTCATTTGTGCTTAAAATCAGCCATTTTGTACTTAACAATAATATTCCCATTTGTTCTTTATAATTTCTTATTTATCAAAATATGAATATGACCATTTTTGCCAAAAGCAAGAAATATCATTTCATTTTCAAAAATCAATGTACCATAATGTCCAAAGACACCTCAGTACATCGTAATATCCCATTATGGGATGTCAGTAGTATTTACTTTATTATAAATACCCAATTCGACTGTCGAGCAGGAATTATTTGAGCAGTAGATGACATAGTCATATTGAGAATCATAAACACACAGAATAAACACAATTAAAAATTTATTTTTTTGATAATTAATCACAAAAGAGCTTGAATTAAGCAAAAAATGGGCTAATTTATTTTTTTTGATAAACAAGTACAAAATGGCATGCATTGACCACAATTGGTCTTAATTATCAAAATTTATATTATGCCCAAATTTGAGCTTGAATTGCGAACAAGTTGGGCGTATTTTAGGATGATTTTAAGCTATATTGGGCTTAATTCTGAAAATTTCATTTAAGAACGATTTGAGCTAGATTTTAGAACATTTTTTTCTCTCCGTGTACATAGTCCAAAATTTTAAATCAACACAACTTCGTGAACATTTGAAATACAACAATAATATTTGATATAAGAAATAAAATTGATAGCATCTAGCTTTGCCCTAAAAAAAAAAACCCCAACCTCTCATATAGGCCAAAATTTTAAATTGCCATAACTTCGGAAATATTTCAAGTACAACAATAATATTCGATATGTGAGACAAAATCGTTAGCATCTTGCTCTTTGTTGCAAATGGGCGTGATCGAACCAAGAACCAATATTCAGGGCATTTAAGATGATATCATGAAATGAAGTCTTTGGGTTGAAATGGCGAAGGCTTTGGATTTCATGATGTGTATTCTTAAAATGGCTCATTATTTCGGCAAGGACACGCAGCGGAACAAAAGGTATCCTGAAAATATTTTTTTCCAGACCTTTTTCTAATTCAAGCATCTTCGAATTTAAGTTTTGTCTAAGGCTATAGGAATCTTGTATTTTTTTATCTACTTATTTACTTATTTCTCAAGTGCCAGTAATTAGATGCCATAAGTGAAATTGCGCTACACAAATTAACGCCTCAAATGAATTCATTAAAAAATTACTTGCTGATTTGTTAATCGCACTTGATAAAAACTTCAATATAATTGATAGCGAAAAAAAAAAATAAATGAAACTTAAAACTAAAAATGGAAATTATTTTGGAAAAACCAGCACGAGTCGATAAACGTGAATATTCATAATCATCGTACGTGAATAAGTCACGTCAGTCAAAAGGTTATCACGGCGACTATACAGCCTGTCTTCCTTTCTACACTTGGAGCGCGTAAAGTCTCATGCATGTAATTCCCATTAACCCGTGACAAATTAATGTTGAGTATATTATCGTCGAAAAATGTTTTCAAGGAAATTCGATTTGGAATATAATTAGTGATGAGCAAAATTAGTCTTAGCCTTGGTCTTGGTAATTTTTCGAGAACAAGACGCTGATATTATTTCAAGACTATTACAGTCACGATGATCAGCAAGACCAAGACTGCTTTTCAGTCTTGGTAATTTAAAGTTTATAACTGTGTCACGCCCCTTTCGAGCATACAATCATCTCTCAGTTTGGAATTTGGCATCTTAAAAACCCAACTGCTTTGTAAAAATAAGGTTTGGAAATTTTTAATACTCAGCATCCTTTAGAAATTTTTTCAAGCCTTAGACCAAGATCGAGACCAAGACTTAATGCCCAAGACCAAGACCTAAACTAAGACTCAATATCGCAACCAAGACTCTATGTCCAAAATCAAAACCAAGACTGCCATGGTCTTGGCCAGATGAAGCATTTTTTAAAGGCAATAGCTCATTATTTCTCTACCGAGTAATAAAAGTTTCAATAGCTCGTTTATACTGGCTTGGTTTAGGTGATTTTGTTGATTTTTAAAGAAATTTTCGATTAGAAATTTTATTTGATTTCAAATAAACCAGTTAGTTAACAAATAAATGTCAGCATGGCAATGCTTTTCAGTCTTGTCACCCTTGAATGAGGTAAAACCCAAAAGAGAAATAATGAAGAATTTGAGTTCAGAGTACTAGGTGGTGTGAAAAGTAACCTCCTTGACCGCTAGAATGCGCCGCGATCATAAAAAACATTATAATGCCTTATAGTCAATTCATTTAGGCAGGCATGTCAAATTTTTTCTGCTAGCGATACAGCCATTTGTTTTGTTTTGACAGCCGATTTTTGTTAACGGAGCTAGATTACACCATGAAATATTGGTTTCGAGAGTTTAGTGGTGGCCGAAACTCCACTGCCGATGAAGTCCGCAGCAGCAGGCCCTCTGATGGGTTTGTCATGGTATACTCTTCGCGGACTACATCGAAAAATGAAAAACCATCAACAGCGAGTGTTACTGTGCATTATTGGGGCGATTGAAGGGCCGAAATCGATGCAAAACGGCCTTACATGAAGCGAAAAAAAATCTTGTTTTTGCAAGATATTTTGCCGGCTCACAAGAGCAACGGAACCATGGCTAAGATCAACGATTTAGGGCTCAAATTGCTTCCCCATCCACCTTCTTCGCCCGATTTGGCTCCCTCGGATGGATGTATAGATTATAAGGCACCAGGCGATCGCAGCGCATTCTGGCGGTCAAGGAGGTTACCTTTCACCCCAACTAGTAGGCTTTAGAAAAGTTGGCATCATTTAGAAATATTTAGATAGTTTTCGTATGAAGTTGGGTCCCAAATTTGAAATTTCAAGTTCACAACATAAAATGGTTTAATCCCAGGTTGGGCACCACCCACAAAGAGAACCAAAACGCTGTCTAAAATATTGACAACAAGTTTTGTGCCACGCAAAAAATTTGATAAGAGGGGACTTTTTTTTTTTTGATGGGGTTCCTGAGCAATCCAGAATACTGTCATTTCGATTGATTGGAAGCCGCATATTCGATAAAGTTCTGCAACGTTCGAGTACAAGCGCCGCGTTTGTCATATATCAGGCAGCTTAAGTCGCGTGGACATCATCGCTTGGTAAATTAATGCCGCGGCATGTTATTGTTGTTGTTGTTGTGTGTTTTTTCTTTGGATATTTTGCTCATTTCTTAGACTGAGCGTTAGTTGTTTTTGTTGTAGTCGTTAGCAGCAGCAGCAGCAGTTGTTAACTGGTTTTTTTTGCTGGCTTTTATTGGTATTTGCTGTTGTTGGTTTATTGTTGTTATCGTCGTTGTTAGCAATTTTGTTTGTTTCGATACGTTTGTTGTTGTTGTTGTTGGTGTTATTGCTGTTGCTGCTATTTTGTTGTTTATTTATGAAGTGAGCTTTGTTCACGCGCGCTCGCTTTTGGGGAATTCCAAGCCACTTGCGCCAGTCAGCAACAAAAAAAAAAAAACAAGAAACTGAATTACGAATAACAATAGCAGCAACAACAATACCAATAAAGTAGTGAGGGATGTCTAAGCGGATTGTTGCTGTTGTTGTTGTTGTTGCTGTTAAGTCGGTGGTTTATTTATTTGAGTACAGGTAGCGTGTTTGAAGTCAGTCGTTAGGTGCTCCATCATTAGAGGCGACAACGGCGACGACGACGATCAAATGAATTCTAAAAGTTATTGGAGACGTTGTCGGTGGAAGAAGTATTTAATGGCATTCTGTTGCGCCGTTGCAATTAACAATATGTCTGTACATATAGCGCCAAGAATTTGGGACTCTTCTTTAATCTAACCGAAAGTTTCCACAGTGGTCTGTGAGAGAGCGCTATTGCACAAACTTTCAGTAAAATATCTAGTTAACATATTTCAAGTACCAAAATACCAAGAAATTATGGAAATTATTTCTGAGTTTTTCAAAAATCTCATAGAAAATGTTAAAGTTTAAATGAGTGTATCTTTAAAACTCAACGGTCTTGCCATCTGAAACTTAGGTTAGGTTAGGTTAGGTTAGGTTAGGTTAGGTTAGGTTAGGTTAGGTTAGGTTAGGTTAGGTTAGGTTAGGTTAGGTTAGGTTAGGTTAGGTTAGGTTAGGTTAGGTTAGGTTAGGTTAGGTTAGGTTAGGATAGGTTAGGTTAGGTTAGGTTAGGTTAGGTTAGGTTAGGTTAGGTTAGGTTAGGTTAGGTTAGGTTAGGTTAGGTTAGGTTAGGTTAGGTTAGGTTAGGTTAGGTTAGGTTAGGTTAGGTTAGGTTAGGTTAGGTTAGGTTAGGTTAGGTTAGGTTAGGTTAGGTTAGGTTCGGTTAGGTAGCACTCTGTGGATTATAACTTAAAAGATTTATGCAGCTTAAGCTAAAAAAAAGTCAAACAATTTGAGGTACAGCAATATAATTTGATATCTGAGATAGTTTTGCCCCTATCCCATAGAACCCAAAATTTGAAACCGACTTAACTTCGTGAATATTCGAAAATCATCAATAAAATTTATTATCTAAGGCAAAATAAATAACATCTAGCTACTCGTTGAAAGTAAGCGTGCTCGAATCAAGGAGAGACCCACAGCTCAAAATTTTAAATCGACATAAATTCGGAAAAATAATATTTGATATCTGAGATGAAAATGGGCGTGATCGGATCAAAGACAAGCTCACCTTCCATATAGTCCTCAATTGCCAGCTAATTAGTTTTCGAAAAATTTTAACCAAAATTTGAAATCAGCGAGTTCATAAACCCTCTTGGCTTCAATTTTGTCGTGATATAATCAATTTTTGAGAAAACTGTTCGCCATTTTTAGTCCACCAAAAAAGTTGGTCTCGATTTCAGATAGCGATCTGAAAAACACAATTGAGAAATTCGTTCGCCATTTCGGATACACTATTCTGTTTTTAAAAAAAATAGATCCTGAATTTGAAATCAGCGATCTCAAAAACTCTCCATGCCTCAATCTTGTTGTGATGTAATCATATTATGAGGAAATCGTGAGTCATTTTGGATCGACCATTTTTTTTTTATGTTGATCCTAAATTCGGAATCAGTGATCTCCAAAACCCCCCTATCCATAACTTTGTTCTGATATATTAATTTTTTGAGAAAATCGGTCATCATTTCGGAGCCACCTGTCTTTTTTATAGAAGTTGTTTTCAGATTTGAAATAAGCGATCACAAAGCAGTTTTATTTTTGAATAGTGATCAGGGTTCCTATAAGCCAGATTATTTTTTGGTCGAGTTAGCCAAAAATACAATGCATTTTTTATGTAAACAAAACAAATAGCAATTTTACATCAAAACGTTGTAAGCACGTTTATGCTAAAAAGGTCAAACTTTATTATGGTGTTGCCAGATTTTAGCTATTGACATTAGCGTTGCCAGATTAAAGTTTGATTTTTGATCCTAAAATTTGCTCAAAGGAATGACAATTTAATAAAGGTTCTCACTATTTGCACCCATTTTTCACTTAAAAAACTCTCCCTTCTGACTCCAACAAAATCAAGGATCAGCTAGCTCTTTGCTGCTGCCTTTTGTCCCACTGAATTTATTACAATGACATCAGCAACTATTTTTAAGATAGTTATCAATAGATATATTTAATTTATGCAAATAGGAACCTAAAGGGCTCCCATTGTTTGTCAAACAACCAGATCTTTGTTTCATTTCAATTGCAAATTCTGGGTTTTTCTATTTTTATGACTCTAACGATGTTGTTGTTGTTGGTTAACTTTTGCTGCTGCCGCTGCTGGTGGTGATTGGCTTTTTTTATAAGCTATAAAATTAGAAAGCGCTGTCTGAAGTAGAGTGGTGATAGGTTATCGGCGCCAGGCACAGGCCGCGACCATAAGATTAACACAACAGAATCCGGCACGGGTGGTGGAATGCGGCGGATTTTTTTTATTAGCTTATTTGTGGCGTTCTGGCGAGCACTTATCTTTTAGATTTTTTATTTATTAATGTTCTTTTTTGTTGGGGGAATTTAAGAAGTCCAAGTCCAATTCTCAGTGCAGAGCGTACTCAGCTGTACGAGTATGTATGGTGATAATGATACTTTGTACCCGAATATGATGTGATCCGTTATTATTTGTTAGATGCGCTCTGCCATAAAATAGCACAGATGAAGATGAAGCAACATGCATTATTTTATCTCCCATTGGCATTTTTGTATTTTCATTTATTTTTTGCAACGTTCTGGGATTTAAGCTGAAGCAGCTGCAAATGGCCTTGAACGATGTTACCGGTTCAAGTTCGTTTTTTTTTTCTTGTATGCGGCGCGCAATCAAGTTCCGGCTGACATATAGACATACTGAGCGCGGCACGGTCTGTCGTGAACATTCTCACCCGCTTCGACTTCATTTATTAGCGCAACTCTAATAACAGAAATCGTCGATCATTGGACGTCTGTCGTTGTGTTGCGGCGGCGTTCAGTGCGATCGGCAGCGTGTGATCTTGTGAGTCGAATGCGATATGACGTTATTTTGGACCGGCTTATTTGCGTTGTGGTGCTTTTTTTCGTATTTGGTAGAGCTTCTTTTTTTATTTTTATAAATTTAAATTGTTTTTATTTTTTTCATTTGTGGATGCAGCTTTTTTCAATTGTTTGTCCAGTTAGACAAGATATTAAAATATTCAATCGTAGTCGTTTTTTATTTTTATTACTCTCGTATTGACTGACTGACTGCCTGTATGCCAGCGCTTGTTAAACAAATGGGTCAATGGACCCCAAACAAATTTAGTTAAAATTTCGACCTTGCTAGACCTTGACGTTAAACTTAGATAATCACCGTCTACTGAGATTATTCGATAGATAATATGTATAAATTTAAGATTTTTTTTTATTTATTTCTAATGTTGTTCAGCAGCTATTTGGCATGAGCCATGATAGAAAGAGAGAAAAGTTGAGGCGGCATAAAGTGCCTGAGCTAAGCTTACAAAAATAACAAAAGTTATCATAGAAAAGAACAAAAAATCACAGATTATTATCAGATAAAAACAACAATAACAACACCGGGAAGCAAAAATTTTTGTGTTTCTCTAGCATTTTAATTTGGCATCGTCAGCTCAGATGGAACACTTCTACATTCAAAGAAAATGAAAAGATTTTCTTCTAGAAGTACAATTAAAAACTTAAAGTTGCTTGGAATTGCGCCCCCACAGCATCAAGATGTTTTGTTTGATGTAAAAAAGCACCAGGTAAAATTTGGTTCGTTTCAGAGAATATTTGTATGTATGTATTCTCCGTTAACTCCTAGGAGGAGCATAGGGCCAATATGAAATTTCTCCATTTGTCACGATCCCTTGCGATGACTTTGATCTCTTGCCACGATTTTCCCGAGAATATTTAATACATTCCAAACCATTATAAAAACCGTAAGGTGGTCATGAATGCGGAAAAAAATTTTGGTTTAAAATTTGAACTGTTCATTTTTTAATGTGGATTCTGAGCTGCTAAGTTCGAATCTGCAATTTATTTCTCCATAATTTTTATAGTTTTGGTGATATTGGCCATTCCAGGTGGAAAATATAGCCTGCCCATTTTCTTGATGGCCCAATCCGGGACAGGAAACAAAATTTTTTATACAGGTGTGGCAAAAATAATAGTCCACAATATATGTCCTTTGTGGTTCATAGTCCATAGTCCATAACCTATGCTCTATAGGCTTAATCTCACGGTATTCTTCACACACGGTCCTCCATCAGCATAATGCCGATGGCTGGTTTCCATTTTTAGAATCATGCGATCAGACACAATTCCTTCCAATGGTCGGAAAATGAGGACTATCTAAACCTCTGCCATTCTTTGGGTCATAGCACAATGTGGAGAATAGAACACCGAGCTTCCAAACTCTTCCTGCAATTTAGGTCCAAACCATAGCCCCCACGAAACTCCACGAAGGGCCATCCCAATAGTCAGTTGGAATATTCAGCGAACCATATACTCCAAAGGGCTCCCGTGGTACCAGAATAATCTTTGGTCAGATTTTGTAGCAATACGCTGCTGTTAGTATGACTTTGATCCGCCTGAGACTAATCAGCCATGTCAATTTATCATGGATTGTGGGAAAAAGTTTCTTGGTGCATCCCTCCCTTCAAGAAACTCAAGACTTTCTTGGGAGTAGTAGCCCCATCCAAGGTTGCTTTGGCCACTTTAACATGTACTACTCGACTGACTATGGATCGTGGGAACACGTTACAAAGTGCGGATTTCTCAGGAAAAGCCTCAAAATCCTGTCTTGAATTGTTTTTTACCATTTTGCTTTATGCGTAACGTGACAATTGGGATTAATGGGAAAAACCCTCATCCCTCCAAAAGTCACGCCCTTCTGCCATCCTGCTTTGACTGGTAGCCGAGAGCGGTACTGCAGTCAATAGTGTCATTGCCAACCAACATTACCAGGAGTTGCCGCTGGCAGGCAGCAGCAGCTTGAAGACAGACTTGGGATAATGTCTAGCCAACAGCCTCTCAAGTTCTGTTTCACCATCACTCCTCCGTTAACCTCCTATTATCCAACGATGAATGTATCAATCTTCATACCAGAAGTATTTTTAACTGATAACTGGCCATTAAACCCGTCACACATTGGTTCAAAATCCTTAAAAGCTAGCCAAAAGTCGAAATCATTATATTTTCGAGACGAAATTTTTCACCCGGAGGTTTTTGGGGTCGCAGAATGTTGCTTTGCTTTTTGAATTTAAGCGTTTTTTGCCACGCTAGGAGTAAAAACTCAATGCAAAATATTTCGAAATTCTTTTGGCTATATTTTTCAGCTTTTTCATTACATCCTGTTATAACTTCTAAGCTATACAGGGTATTTTGATGAAATTTGGTTGAGATGTAGCGAACGTAAATAAATATCATATTATGGTCGAAAAATTGGTGGAAGCAGATAAGTGCCACTCCTACTTTTTCGAATAAAATAAAGGTAATAAACATTCAACTGAAACTCCCAAAAAAGGAAAAAGAAAAGTAAAACTTTCTTGCTCAGTGTAGAAATAACAAGTTGTCAGCATATTTTAATCTTTTTTTTTTCTGACTTAATTTCCGAGCTACTGGCTTCTTGGCTTAGTTGCCCATAAAAAGTTTTTATGCTAGGAAATCCATTTGCGTCATATCACCCGCAGGTCCAGAGTTAGTGTGTCTGTATGTTCATGTGTAGTTTTGTTTTTTAACGAAATTCCAAGCAAGGTGACTTTTGAGGTGTAAATTTAAAATGCAAATTGGTTTTTTATATAAAGTTTTTTGTTTTCTTTTTTGGTTTGCGTGCTTTCGTTGCATACGCGTCGTTGTCGTCGAATTGTCAATATTTTTATAGTGTTATTTTTTGTTTTTTTTTTAGTTTTTTCAGCATAAATTAACGTTTAAATGAATGAAGACACACTTTTACAAAAACAATGAAATTCCTTAAACATACGAAATCATCTTAAATGGACTCTTTTGTTTTTGGCCATTAAAGCAAAAGAGATTAATACTAAGTTATACATGGAAATCGGTTTTTCTCTGATACTGTACGATATTTTCATCAGAGCAATTACTACGCTAATTTTGACATTCAATGGACTTGTAGCGATCATCATTTCAATCGTGTCAACACTCATAAAATTTTTATTATTTCCGAATTCATTATGATAGTGGCTGAACAATTTCATGAACAATTTTTAAGATTTTTTGTTTAACATTTTTTAAAAAGAGCTCGAAAAAAGGTGCATTTGAAAAAAAAAAAAAACACAGAAAACCAAAACCAAAATAGTCATTTTCAATGTATTGGCGCTTAACCCGAATCCAGTCGCGGAATTGCTCTATCACGTATTGTTTTTGAGATATTCAAATGTAAAAGTTGAATAACATGAGTAAGGTTATTGGGGTCACTGATGACGAATCTGATATTAGATTTTTAAAAAACAAAATGGCGGATTCGAAATGGTAAAAAACAACACTTGCACAATTTTTATATCTAATTTAAAAATTTATTTCAAAACTTTACCTTTGATAGAGTTGTGTGCAACAGTTAATTAATTTACATAAAAATGTGTTTTGGATTCCTTAATCATGGAGTATAAGCTGTATAAAAATATAAAAATTTTTTCATTTCAGACGAGCAATACATATTGACACTTGGTGAGCAGTATGAGTTCAATTTTCCTATGGGTGCTTCAGAAAAAATCGCGTCAAACATAAAAGGCAAAAAAAAGCACCTCAAATTTTTTATATGAGTTAGAAAATATTTCAATCTTCTTAAATCCAAAAAATCTTGGTGGTATGACGTGTTATAAATTAGTTCTGGACTTTTTTCATAACCATTGCAAGCAGATTTTGTGAAATAATCTGATTTTAAGTTAATCATAATTACCGTAAAAGTATAAATTATTGCAAGTTTCGAGTATAGAGGTTCGATAGTATTTTCTTTTACGAAGAGATTTCATATTCAAACATTAAAATCCGTTCAGTTTTACAGTAACCACACAATTTTTACAGTGAACACTTAATTTTTACTTTTAATTAACTCACAGAATTTTGCGCCTGAGAAGCGTACTTTTGGAGAGATCCCAAGAGCGTTGTAGAAATACCTGGATCTTTTTTACAAATTTTTTGACAATACGGTTCATAAAAAGTTGATTTAAAAAAACTTTTTTTTCGACTTTTGGCCAGCTTTTAAGGACCAGTGTGCACCGTAATATGTCTCTCGATATATCAGAAATATACTTATTTCTGAGCATTTTAACACAGATAGCCCCGATGTTTTTTTAGCAGGATTCGAAACTTGGATCGACACTTGATGATAAAATTTGCAATCACCAATGTCCGTAGATCATAGCAGTCTAGCTCTAAGTCCTGATCTTGGACATTGAATCTTGGTCTTGATTTTGATATTGAGTCTAGGTCTTGGACATTACTTAAGTCTTGCTGTTGAAAAAATTTCTAAGGATTGTTGCGTATTTTTGCAAAGCAGTTGGGGTTTTAAGATGCCAAATTTCGAATTAAGAGATGATTTTATACTTAAAAGGGTGTATTTTAAAAAAAAAAAAAAGAAATAGTCCGGGATAAGAAAATCCAAACTGTTTCTTTTTTTTTTTCTAAGAACTTTTTGAGAATATGTGCAAAATATTAAAATAACAACTAAATTATTGCAGGTGCTGAAAAAAGAATCTCAAAATCTACAACTCTCAACATTTCAGCACTACTTTTCATATTAAAAGATCACAGCATGATCAGCTTACTCAAGAGAAAGTGTCACAGAATATGACAGGAAATGCGTACATTGACATACACAAGTCATAGCCATAATAATCCTGGCTGGCGCCCAGACTAAGAATTTGAAATAAGTATACACTCTATATACATTCTACTATGAATGGATCAAGTTTTGATGGTTCACATTGTCAGTTGAAATGACAATAATCTTCTTTCTTCACTTAATCCTTCAACAGGACTGACGTAATTATGATGCATTGAAAGAAATATGTTATTTTACACCGTGATTTTTTCTTCATGTATTTGTCGAAATACATACATATCACTTGCTACGTTGGCGGCTTTACAATTATCGTAGCACCTGATGTTGATTTACGTTTTTTTTTTTTTTGTAACCAACCTGTGATAATTGCGCGCTTAATCAGCGTCTGCTGGTCGGTCATTGTTCGGCGCTAACACCCCTAGCTCAATGAATGGATCATGTTCAATTCTAAGGAACATTTGTTGATCACTCTGCAAAAATGTTGGTCTAGCAGCCAGCCACCACCACACCTAAGCTTAACGCAACTAGTGATCTCTACTTTATTCTCGATATCTCGATCTCGTCGTTCGATGTGTGTGATCATTACACGTGTGTGCATTGCATTAAGTATATGTTGATATTTTCCAAGAATTTCCCGATTTATTTATTAACATATACTATGTATTTATTATAGTAAATTACTTTTTGTCGGTAACGCCTGCTTTGTGGTTTTGGCATGACAATCATAAAATCTTTATTGTTTGCTTCTCCCAGTGCATCATATGAAAGTGCTAATCAGTTGATAAAATGTATTACACCAGCGAACAAATTGTATGAAGTAGTATCATGAAGTAGGTAAATTATACAAGAGTTTCGAAAAATATTGAAAATCGCTCAAAAATAAAAAAAATTAAACGAGTACTCAAGAAGAATAAGAATGCTTTCACTTTTCATTACACCAATATTTATGAGAAATAATGAAAAATCAGCAAATATTGGAGTAGAAAACTTATGTCACCATATGTGGACATTAATCCAGTATAATCGGAATAACTTGTTAATCTTCATTATGCATAGAGTTGACTCAATGTTACAATCTGATTTATTTATAAGTTCACTAATAGCATTGATATTCTATGGTACAATAGCCTATTTTTGATGGCTTTCCTTAACGGTGTATATAGGAATTTTAAATCGAAATCAGTCAACGATATTCATATAAGTAAATTGAAGTCTCGTATTGTATTGGCTTAAACGTCGTCAAAGGCGTCGTCTTTCTTAGTTGCCACACTGGGCATCACGTATGAGGGAGGATCAATATTATTCGAATCTCTAACGCCAAACCTTTAACTATAGCATTTAAGTCTCGCATTTGTTCTGACTGAATCCTTCTGAGTCTCAAGAAAAAAGCCACATTTCTTATAATAGCTAGCATAAATTGCTCGAAATTTTTTAATATCATTTCTGAATTGAAACTTCTCTATGACAAAGTATACTCTTGACTGATTTGTAAAGCAAATTTATGACCAACAGCGTACTGCTACACAATTTGCAAGTGGTTATCAATAACTGATTTCGAAGAATTTTCTAAATTTGGTGATTCAAGACAAACATGGTTTTGTTGACTGTCATGCCTACCTCTTTTAAAATAGAACTGGCATCGTTTAGTTTTGCCTACATCACGGATAGAATTTTGAGCTGAAAACAATCCCAAACCAATCAATTTTGGGTGCGATTTTCAGCTTGGCCATAATTTTCTTGATGTTCAAAAATGTGAATATGCCCATTTGAGCTCAATTCAATTCAATTTTGGATTGTTCACGAAAAATTTATTAAGCTCATTTGTGCTTAACGCAGCCTTTTTGTACTAGTTTATAAAAAAGAAATATGCCCATTTGTTCTTTTTTTTTGGATAAACAAGTACAAAATGCCATGCATTGAGTACAATTGGTCTTAATTATCAAAATTTATATTATGTCCAAATTTGAGCTTGAATTACGAACAAGTTTGGCGTATTTTAGGATGATTTTAAGCTATATTTGTTGGCTTAATTTGGAATATTTCATTTAAGAACGATTTGCGCTAGATTTTAGGACATTTTTTTCTCTCCGTGATGTCATAGTGCTTGATAACTAGAAGTCCAACCTGTTTTTGGCAGGATACTGTTTAAAATTAATTAATCCTTAAGCCTGCCAACTGCGTTTGCAAATCTCTCAAATCATAACTTTTGGTGAATTTTTCTCTTTTTCGGTCAAAAAAAATGGTAACCTTTAGTACTTGATAACTGGAAGCCATATGTGTATGATACAGGCATGCACAACACATTTTGAAATATAGCGTACTTTTTTTACACTGACCTGAAGTATTTGATCCAAAAAATTCACGATTCAAATCTTCACTGTGCACTGATTTTATTTTGACACTGAAGTACATTGTGTCAGTCAAAAAAAAAAACCTGATTCTAACAAGTACTTCAGTGAACTGTATTTTATACAAATAAATACTTCAGGTCAGTGTAAAACGTGCGAGTAAAAAAACTACAGAAAAATGTATGATTTGGTAATACGCGTACTTGCAAGTTGCAATGCATTAGTAACCCAGGATTGTTGTAGTTTCCATGCATCTCGAAAGAGGAAAAGAGCGTGCACAACAGAAAAAGGCACAAAAAAAGAGCGAAAAACTACTAAAATAGCATTTTCTAGTGTACACTACAACTTCAATATATACACTGAACTGAACTGAAACAAGTCAAACAAGAAAGGTCTGTACAGTATTTGTTTTTCCTTTCTTTCGTATCCAAGTACTGTCAAGACATTTGCACGCGACACTGAACTGATGTATTTGATAAATGAAAAAAGGCTACAAGACACAAACTATCTTGAAACGATTCTACAAGACGTCTCGTGCTAACCCATTATATATCGATGCCTTAGACGAAAAGCAGGATGTTTTATTTCTCCCACGAAAACTAAGATATTTAATATTTTTGGACGAAAACTAGGATGTTTCAAACTTTTAAACTTTGATACTTTATGAATACCTCGATGCCTGAGACGAAAAGTAGGATGATTCATTTGTTCTACGAAAACTAGGTTGTCGTAGATTCTTCGGCGAAAAGAAGAACATTTCAAACTGATTTTGATGAAAACTACTTAGGTTGTTTCAGTATATAACATATAACGAAAGTTAGGTTTTTTCGAACTTTTGCGTTGAAAAGAAGGACGTTAAAGATTTTATGTCGAAGAACATGACGTCTTAACATTTTGGACGAAAACTAGGACGTTTCGATGCCTTGCACGAAAATTAAATTGATTCAATATGTTCTTATTGAGTATAAAATGTCCTTTGAAACATCATAGTTTTTGTCCAAAAATATTAAATATCCTAGTTTTCGTGGAAGAAATAAAACATTCTAATTTTCGTCTGGAGCATCGACATAATGAATCAACCTTATTTTTGTGCAAGGCATCCAAACATCCTAGTTTTCGTCCAAAATGTTAAGACATCCTCGAACTCGACTACGCCGACGACATTTGCCTCTTATCGTCCAAACACTCAGATATGCAAATCAAATTTAAAGACCTTGTCTTGGAATCACTAAAAGCCGGTATAAAAATCAACGCATTCAAGACTAAAAGCATGAAGCTGAACGCAAACAGGAATGACATCACGTTTAGAGCTGTCAGTGCTGACATCGAAAACGATGAATGTTGGAGCTAAAGAGGATGTCAACTCAAGAATAGCAAAAGCAAAAGGCGCGTTTGCTCAACTGAACAGAACATGGTCTTCTTATGTTATATGTACCTACCAAAGTGAGAATGCGCATTTTTGATTCGAATGTGAAATCGGTTTTGTTGTATGGGTGCGAAACGTGGATTGTAACTGAACAACTAATGAACAAGCTGCAAGTATTCGTCGACAAATGCTTAAGGCGTATACAAAAATATGCAGTCTGAGGGCTACAGCAAACGAAGTCAAGCTGCTCAAGTAGAGATGGATTGGTCATACTCTTCGGAAACTACACAGCGAAGTCTGTCGCCAGGCTCTTGAGTGGAATCCACAAGGCAGTAGAGGACGTGGTACACCGAAAACCAACTGGAAAAGGTCGCTGGAAAAGGAAATCCAAGAATCGGGAAAGTCGTGGCAAGAGATCAAAGTCATCGCAAGTGATGGACACGTTTTATATTGGCCCTGTGCTCCTCCTAGGAGTTTAAGGAGAATACATACGTTGCTATTAAATAACTATCCTTTCGAAAATCCAGTTTTTTATATATCAAAACCTTTCAAGTGATTATGTCTAGTCAATATTTTTGAGATTCATACTGCAACCCAAACAGTTCGAACTTTGGGTATAAAAGTTCGAGATCTCAGGTGATGATGGCTAACAGTTTGGTATATGGCACAGTAGTGGCAATAAATCAGTGTTATGTGCAAACTAGTGTTATCAACATCATTGATTGTTGAAAAATTTTCCATTCATTAATTTACGGTGATGGCAGCAGGCGCGTGTTAAGAGTAATTTACAGTTTTTAAATAATTTTTTTATTTTTTTATTTTTTTTTTTTTTTTTTTTTGTTTTTGCATTGGCACGAACTGGACGCTGCTGCTGCTGCTGCTTCTTCTTCATACATACTAAAATTGACCGGCCAATCGAGAAGATAGCGATTAATAAGCAATGGCATGTTAATTAATCGTTCCAACAATAAAGTAATGGTTTGCTTTTGATCGTGCGATAAGATCGTGTATGATCCAAGCAGGTAAGTAAGCACCGTATCAGGTGTATAATTCACTTGGTGGGGGGGTGTCAAGCACCGATTGCTATAAAAAAAACTTTTAAATTACAAATATCCAATAGAAAAACAAACGCTACTGAGGTGCATACTTGATGTTCGTTTTTTCAAGATGTTATAAATTTGATCAACTCGCGACGATCATCACACACGTCATTTTGTGTGATTTTTTATTTATTTTTTTTTTCGCACATATTAAAGTGGAAAATTTTTCAATTTACGAAAATTAAATTGTTTAAAATAAAAGTGCAAATATAGAATTATTTCATTAACACCTTGCTTCTTGGGGCACAATCGCATTTCATACATTCATTTATATCTCTCTGGCATGCTAACTAACTCCAATAAGAATTTGGCCCCCAGCCGACGTTGGGCAGGGTGTGATATTTGGGTTAGATATATGTTACGAGTGTATGCTTTGGATGATTATAATTGTCGCTACATATTAAAATTTATTCACATTAAAAAAAGCAACAAAAAAAAGTTGTTTTGATCATATAAGAAAATTGAAATAAATTTATTAAATAAATAAATTAATGATGGTGTTGAGAAATTATCACCCATCATAGTAGTCATATCTATTCGTATTGGAAATTTTACAATTGCAATTAAACATATATATATATATATATATATTTATAAGTAGTAAATATTGAAATAATTAAATTTACTTTTCACTTTTTTTTCTTTGTTGTAGGCATTTATTTAAAAGTATTGATTGTGGAAATATTCCATCGATCATTTTTATTGTAAATTGAGGCTTTTGTTATAACGATAACAATCAGTTGGGGTGTGTACTTACAAAAATTGAGGCAAAAAAATTGTAAAAAAAAAACATGATTCGTACTATCAGCCTTTGAAGTTCATAAGATGTATGTCATATTAACAAAACATGTGACACGTTCTGACAAAGCAATACTTAACTTGCCAAAGTTAACACTTTCAGTGTAGTACAAAATATAACTTTATGTTGAAATAAATATCATGTTTTGTGATATTGATAGCATTATGTTCTCTGCACCTTAACGAACTTTAAGCCGTGTATTTCCGAACTTGAAACTCAATTATCTTTCTAGAACTTTGGGACTCAAGACGAACTTCGTCAGTTTTTAACATATTTGCGGGATTTTGATATCATTTGCTTGTTTTAAAAGTATACGATGCATAGTATTATAGAATTAAATCAAAACAAATAAAAATGTATTTGAACCAACCGCGAATGTTTTTTAAATCAAAAGGAAATTTTCTTTGAATCAACCTCAAATGTTTATTAAATCAATAGAAAATATTATTTGATTTGAATACTAATCACATTCAATTTTTGAATTTGAAATGAATAGTTTTTCACAGTCAATTCAAATAATTTCGCCTTCGGCGCTAAATCGTTACTGATATCCATTGAATCAACAGTGAAAATTGTCGTTTTTTCCCTGAGTGTAGTATCAAAGTTGATTTTTTTTTGTGGGTACTAGTCAAATTTTGAGAAGTGTTGCGTTCGCGAGATATCGTTTGCAAAAGGTCGAGAAAATCAGTTTTTTGCAAACATCTAGATTAGATTAGATTAGATTAGAGTGGTGGCTTAGTAAAACTATGCTAAGCCTAAGTAGCACTGATAGTGCCGTTTTAATTCCACATAAGTGATCGGCTCGCTAGTAGGAGGCGTTGTCAGGGTCTGGAATTTAAAGGGGACACCCAGCCTTTCGGCATGCTTGCCGATGGCCCAGTGCCCAGTGCAGACTGCAGCGATTCTTACAATATCAGTACGATTTCTGGATAGCAGGTCTGATGTTATTGATTTGTTAAATGAAGGTCACATTGCTCTGGAAATCCTGCATGTTTCTAGAGCTTTCCATATAATATTCGCTTCGGTGAGGAAATGCGAAAAAATCCCTTTCTTCACCGCACCTATCGGAGTGCATACACACTCAGAATGTGTCCCGCTTAGAGAGGAGCCTAGTTCATCAGCCTTTTCGTTACCTTCAATGCTTCTATGACCTGGAACCCAGACGAAAGTAAGTTCAGATTGTCGCCCTAATTCAATTAAATTTTTTCAGCATTCCTCAACCAGTTTTGATTTTATTGTTACTGAGTTCAGCGCCTTGATAGCGGCCTGACTGTCAGAGAAGATCGCCACTTGTCTTAGGCTGAGGTTAGTGGTCTCTATTAGCCTGCAGGCATTGAGAATCGCGTAAACTTCCGCCTGAAAGACGCTAGCTGAATAAGGTAAGCTAAAAGATTGAGATATATTGAGGTCTTTTGAAAATACATCCGCACCCATGCCACAGTCCATTTTCGAACCATCAGTGAATATGGTGGTTGCGAAATTTAGGCTAGGCGTACTGTCTTCCCATAGGTTTCTTTCTGGAAACCACACACCAAAATTTTTCTCGAAATTTAGTATGGGGCAAATGTAATCTGTGTGGGAGTAAGGAACTTCGAAAGTTCGAAACATCTAGCTAAGGATGATTTATACAAAAAAATGTTGGTACACAATTTCGTAGCTCAGAAAATTTATTTAGAAAAGCGTCATAAGTTGTTTTCGTACTATATATAGTTTTGGAGATATAGTTCTGTGAAATTAATCTTATCAATCCAACATATCAGATCTATAATTCTTTTTTTTTTTAGTTGGTTTATTTTGAAGATTTAAAGCATATCGCGCGTACATGGATGAAATTTAGTACATATGTAAAGAGCACCAAGACAAATAATGTGTACTGGAAAAATGGGGGTATCACGCCCCCGCAAAAACCAATTCATCATATCTCCGAAAATATTTAACGCACATGAATGAGATTTGATACATGTATACATGTTCCCTGGGAAAATAGGCGATGTCACGCCCCTAAAAAAGAAATATTCATAATTTATGAGATTTGGTACACATGTAAAATAGATAGGGACAAATGACATCAACTGCACGAGGTAAGTAAATCCTGGTTTTTTGAAAGATTTTCAATTTAAAATTTGTATGGTGGAAAAGTGTCACGTTCATATTGTCACGTATCGACTCAGATTATGTTGAAAAAAAAGAAAAGTACAAAAGAAGTTATAAAGTAACATTATTGCATAAGATTCTAAGGTTAGTCGCACTAAAAAATTCTGACTTGGCTGAATTCTGACTTTCTTTGAATAGGCACGAAAACTACTTCTATTTTTGTCACGTTCGTTCTGCGTCTTATCTTGCGTGTATCTTAGAACCAGTCCTTCGCCTGCTATTAAAGTTGGCACTAATTATAGTGCTACCTAACAGCTATAATGTAAAGTAAAAACTAAAATAAAAATATGTTTTACTTTCACTTTTTTTGCGCTTTAAATGTGTACGACGGTCACGTTCGTCACCTGGGAAATGCCTACATACTAAAACCAGGATTACTGTCGCACAAAAAGTTATTCAGGCTCAAAGTTCGAGAAAATCATTATCTCAGTAACGCTTATTCCTACAGAATAATGGTGCGCCAAAATTTAGTAGCTCAGAAAATTTCCTATTAAAAAGTACCGCAAGTTGTTTTCGTACGACCTTTAGTTTAGTAGATACACTATTTCAGATATTTGCGTCATAAAAGTGTTCATAGTAATATGAATGTTGAATTTTTAATTACGTCAAAGAATCAAGGCAGAACTTTTTTGTGGGTGCTCTTCCAAAAGTAGGTAAGAACTTTTGTTCTAGTGAAATCATGAGTGGTGATGATTTCACGAGATATCGGGTGCAAACATTTTCACAAAAATTTCTAATTAAATAAAAAAATAAAAAAATTCCAAATTCGTAAAAACCAAAAACTGTAGGTATTGTTACGTAGACAGAAATTAAAGTTTCAATACCAGTTTTTGCCAAAACAGACCGTGGTATATTCCATAGAAATATGTTGTCAATAAAATTGTTTTGGTCAACATTAAACTTTATTATAAATACTTAGGTATGCATTTGCATTTATGTATTTGTTTTTTTTAAAAAAATGGAAAAAAATTGGCTTGTTTACGTTGTTTTTCGCTCAGACCAGACTTCTTTTATTTTTATTTATTTTTTATTTTTTTTTCATCGTTTAATTTATTTTCGGTCAATTTGAAACACAAAACCTCGTTTTAAGAAACGTGATTTTCTCGCATACATTGCTATTTTTGGAATTTCAAAACAAAAACAAAAGTAAAATTTGAAGATGAAGAAGAGTTCGTTAGTGTAAATACTCGTACCAATTGATATGAAAATGTGTTAGTTTTGTTTACGACGACGACGACTCCTCGTACGCTCGTAAATATCTGCAATAAACTATAATTCATTAAAATATATATTTTTAGAATTAAATTATAATTAAATATTTGATAGCAGTTATTTTTGTGTAATCGCGTGCTAATTTTAGAAATCATTAATAATACAAAAACAAAAAAGTTGTAAAAAAGTAAAAAAATTGACTTGTTTACTTTCAAATACGCTACACTTTATCACTTATCAATTTCAAGATTTCCCAACATACGATAACTTTGGAAAATAATAAAGTTCTTCAGTTTTTACGTTAATCAGCTGTGAAATTGTAACATTTTACGAGCACCTGCACTTTGATACATTGGAAACTCTTATCTTGCAATGACACTTAAAATTTGGAATAATCCCGAGGGTCTTACTACAATATAAAAACCCACTTAAGCACTAATGTACTTACCTACCTTAAACATATGACTTGCCGCGCTAATTTGCGTGGCCACAAGCAGTGTTATTTTATATGGGTACTCGACTTGTTTTTTATTTTCCGGTTATCAGTTTTTTGTACAATTTCCTAATTTTCTTACGGTGTATGGCGTGGCACCTATCATATAACACTTCAGTCGAACTCCAGTCGAGTGTAATGTATTTATCACCTTGAAGGGCACGTGATATCTTTCGCTATTCGCTGAAAAATTGAAAAAATTCGGCGCAATTTCTTTGTTATTGCACCAAAATTTTTTTATTATTGTATGTGTAACCCACCTGTATGTATATATTCTTATACATATGTACTTAAAGCATGTTTTTTTTTCCTAATGTCGCATTTAGTTTTTGAATAAAAACTTTTTCATTGAATTTAATTATAAATAGCAATACGCTGCATTAATCAAAATCAGATTTGGAAATGTTATCACTTGTTTTCAGACATTTTACCAAGTTTTTTTTTTGTTTTTTTTTTTTTTCATAATTTATATAGTCATATGAGAAAGAATGATGAGTGTTCCAGCTGACCAATACAAGTTTTATGTATTTGGGTCATTAAAAGAAAAAATACAACTCATGTTCTTTGCCAAAAATAATATAACGGATGTATATTTCCCCTAAATAGGAAAAGAGGTTTTATGTTTAGATCTTCCTTTTTTTCATTTGCTACAACAAACTAATACATTTTCCTTCAAGTATAACTTCATTTTCTTCGTTTTGACTTAAAACCTTCGAATGACCTTCAGGTGTCACAGAAAACTATCGGTTAATGCTTGTTGATACTCCGCCAAAGATATTTTCACTCTAGTATGGCTAGATTTTCATCGTTTTGACTATAAAACCTTCAAGTGAACTTTGGAAACCTTCGTGTACATTTAATAGGGTCGAAATACTGATTCATCCCGAAACCGAGTCAAAAGTAAGAAGGACTCTTCTATCCGCATATTTTTTTTTGTTCCGCGAAGGCCCATTTTCGCTGAAAAAACAAGTTTTTTGCTCATAACTTTTTTTTTATTACAAAATAGATACGCAAGAGTACTTCACACATAAAGACTATGTTCTTTCAAAACTTTTGGCGTTACATACTTTTTTATAATATATAGATACAATAGTATTTGGTTCCAAAAATAGATTTTTTACGTTTTTCAATAACGCGGTCGGAAAAACCATTTTTTACACAAAAAAAGGGATCTTACGAAAAAATTTCTGTGGCAAAAAATGCTTAGAATTCTTCAAAGAATACGTGTGCATTTTCTCAGAGTTTTTGAAATTTTTTTTTTTGCTTAGATCATATTTGAAGAATTATAAAAAGTCTCCAAAAACTGTATAAAAATTCACACGTCTACTCTGAACTATTTTAAGTATTTTTCGCCTTATCCGATTTTTTCGGACGTGCACGTGCGCTACCATATAGAGTTGCCTCCGTCCGGACGGTATTATTTTTTCGGTAGCCCCAGTGAAATTTTTTGCAGAATATGTTTGTAGAATATCTTAATCGATTTTTTTAAATGGGGTAAAAAAGACACTTAGAAACGGGATGTAATGGGGTAAAATGTTCTGAAAAATTATTCTTTGTTAAAATGGGTTAAAATATTCTACAAAAAATTTTACTAGGAACCATCGAAAAAAAAATACCGATATTTAATATTGTTTGGGCTGCATTTCATTTTAGTTTTCGGGTGTTACATATTTAATTTTTCTAATTTTTTGGCCATTATTTAGTTTTTTTAATGAAATAACGCTCAAAATTAAAACGTAATAATAGTGCAATCATTTGGGAGAATAAAAGTTTTTCGGGGGTTTTTTGCAATTGAGTTATTTTATAGATTTCGATGTGCTCTTTCAGAATTTCGACTTTGCTACCTCGAATCGTGTTCGCTCGCGCCACGAGAGAAAGGTCGAGAGTGTAAGACGGTCATATCAATGCAAATGATTTACTATGACATGAGACTTGCAAAGTAAAAAGCGAAGTTAACAAAACAACCAGCAGAAGTGAGAACGAGAAAATGTGTGAAACTGTTGCGAGAATCAACGAGAAAGTTCCCATTTACATCAGTGGATGTAAAATGTATAAAAGACTGTAGAAAAACATGAACTAAGTTCAGTTTTTATTCGACTATCGCGCTGTTAAGATGAAATTATCAAGGTGCTTACTTTATTTTTTCCAAAAATTCTTAATTTTCTGATTCCGAGCAAAAGTTAGAAAACATTTTTAAGCTCTATGTATGTAAATAAAATGCCAATGATGGATGATTCTTTAAACTGCATCATAGATTTTTTCCAGATACAATTATACATTTATGTATACAACTGCTATTGAATGAATTAATATATTTAAGAAAACTATGAGCAAAATAGTACTCATATACCAATTGAAAAAACAAAAAAAAAAAATCAAATTCATTATAAAAATTTCAATGTTGACCGCTACGCCAAAGTTGAATGTCAGTGTCGTTAATTTTTTATTATTTATTTCTTTAGTTGCATGTTGTTGTTGTTGTTGTTGTTGCTATTGTTGTCATGTTTACTTGTTGCTGCATAATAATTTAATAGTTCATTGAACAAAACTTCAAAACGGCGGCAGCTCTGAAGTTAAAAAACAAAAAAAAAAAAAAATACACAAACGCGCATTTTGCGCGCTGCTCACGCCCCAATATACTAGAGACACTACCACTTAATAGAAATGCTCAATTAGGCTGGGAACAGAGTGAAAGCAATTGCGTACAATTTGTTTGGGTTTTCTTTATAATAAGTTAGAGGCGGTCTGTATCATACATGTGATAAATATTTTTTCGCAACCCTTATTATAGATTATACAAAACTGTAGTTGGAGGATCACCTTTCTGATCGTGGGTCATGTATAGGCATGTCAATTGTCTTGTAATGTGGTGTATATCCCAGTATTCCGACCCAGATCCTACATATTCTGTAATCATTCTATTTTGGTTAAAAAACATCTTTCGTTTTGGGACCTCGTTTATCTGGAAAATTGTCAATTTTTAATCTTTGACTCCTAAATCTAATTTCTTTGTCCACCGATCGATTGATTTTAATACAATGTTACCATCGGAGATTTTGTTGTTCTCAGACTTCCACCGGCCAAAAGAGATTTATTTTTGACAGTAAATACCATAAGCGGGAAACTTATAGTAGTGAAAAAAACATATTTTTTTGAAATTTTAAGTTTGTTGAAAAAATATCTCCTAAACTATAGATTACACGAAAGAAATCAATAAGTAGCTTGAAGTGCAAGTAATTTCCTATAAATAGCTATTTTTACTTTAAATATGTGACTCACCGTTCATGAGTTATCGTAATTTAAAGCTCAACACATCATTCTGCGATATCTCCTGAGTTAATAGTCATACGAAAACAATTTAAAGGTAATTTTTATAGAAAATTTGTTGTAACAATATTTTTTCCTAAAAGTATATTTGTAAAAAACTGATTTTGGATGCCATTTTTCCAATATGGCGGCGCGAGCGAACACGATTCGAAATTCTGAAAGAAATGGTAAATCATTTAATTTACGCCGAGATTAAGAGCTAAATTTCGAAACAGCTTTAACCCACTTCATAAATCTCCAGTGGCAATGTAGTATACGATAGTTGGGAAACTTGATTCGACTGAACTATGCTGGTTGATACTGCTGTAAATTTCTCAACTGATTGTTTGCTGACTAAGCAATAAAGATGCCGCAGATATATTTTTCGCAGCGAATTCTTGCATTCACTCTGGCCGTAGCTTAAATGTTCAAATTCACTGCACGCTGCTCTGAATTCATTCTTTGTAACCAAAAACGAGGTCTTCAAAATCAAATGCTTCACATTATGGATACCAATTTGTAGGTATTGTAGATATATGTATGTTTGTATTTATACGAAAATTCAACCACATGACTTTTGCATGACAGCGATGCGATCGAAGCGGCAAACGTAATTTGAAGCAACACAGCCAACAACAGTGAGGGGCACAATGCGCTGTTGCGCATGCGCATTAGCGCATTATATCATTGCTTTTAGTAACAAATTTAAATTGAATCACGTTCCAATAATGCTACTGTGCGGTGTTTTTGCTTGTCGGGGGGAAACTATTCAAATTAAGTAATTTTTAAGAACTTCAAAAAATAAAAAAACAACAAATTAATCATATCTACTACCAAAGAAATGTCTCGTCGATCAAATGGGTGACCTTCGAGCGAACCATTGCCATCGCCATCGCCGTCGCCGAAGTCGTCAGCACAAATCACGTGTTCAAATTAGAGTTGATAAGCAAAAGTTTACGCTTATGCTTTGGAACAAGTTAATTGAGTTCACTGAGCTGCGTTAAAGCTGTGCTGATTCGATTTGACTGCATGTTTTGCATGAACAATTTTTTTGTTGTTATTGCTGCGCGATCTAATAGTTATTTTGTTAAAGGAAGTCAAAGTTGTTGTTTATCAAAAACTTCCGAATACTTGAAAAAATTTCTGAGAATTTCATTGTTTTGAAGTTATTTTCGTCAATCATATGCAAAAATTTATAGGAAGTTTTTAATGAAAACATTTTGCTTTATGTTGTTTTGAATTTAGAAGAAAACAAGTGCATATTCATTTAACATAGGGCAACAGGGGTCACTATTTTATTTTGAGTGGGAAATTTGGTTATGTTAATCTTCAGACTGTTATCGCAAGCCATTGTTTGTTTTGTTTGAAAATTCTCGTAAAATAAGAAAAGTTTTCTTTAAGCCATCAAAATCTGTAAAGTTTTGTAAGGAAATGTTTCTGCAATTGGTATACGAGAAGTTAATGAATTCAAAATACGTCATTACTTATATCCATAATTACGCTTATAATGTGTAAGCACCTGGAGGCCGATTGCTGTCAGATCTGATCATTTTTATCAATGTTTTATATTCGTAGCTATTTCTTGTAATGTAAATCTCTTCGCCTCTAGTTTTCAAACTGTATTTGTAGGGTAAACCCGGGACATTTGGCACACCGAGGTGATATGGCACCCCTTTTAATTTTAATACTTACTTGCAGCTTTCATAGCATTCAAATGTGGACGCAGTTTAATTCAGCTGCGCGAGAGACTTCGTGGTGAGTATTTCATTTAGCTGTATATGCAATTATTACTTGAGTGTGGGATTTTTAAAAAAATTTTGGAAATGTAAACGACTAACTTTTCTTTTGCATATATTTTGAGGGGCAACGGAGCGGTGAGTATTTGATACAGCTTTATCGCGCCTTTATCAAAAAAACAGAATTTAATATTATTTCGTTCTCGAATGAATACGAGCGCGAATAAACATGTTTATTCGTTTCGTGACATATACCGAAAGGGAGGCATGGCACCCCACCACTATGGGTGATATGGTTCTGATGGCATTTCTCCCTTTGCATGTTATAAGATATTTGGGCTTACAAATATGAAGCGCTTGAGCTTATACGAGGGGCCTAACAAAAGTTCGCTTAGTTGAATTGAAAAACTTTACAAAAATTTTTTTAAATTTGTAACTTTATTCTTCATCTATTTGTATTTTTTCAACGTAATCGCGGTTTATTTTGATACATTTTTGAAGTCGATAAGTCTATCTTGAAAAACAGTCTTCAAAACCGGCTTTTTGCAGTTTTACAATATCATCATTGACCATTTATTATCTCCTCATTGCTGTTAAGGACTCTCCCTATCAATTTTTTTTTGTTTTTTTTGGAGTGAGCCAGAAGTCACACTAGATCTGGGGAATAAGGTGCGGGACGAATTTCTTCGATGCCTGAAATCGCGATAAAATCGGTCGTTTTTTCAGCTGGGTGCGCTGGCGCATTATCGTGATGTAGAAAGTAGCGGCGTAGCTCCTTTTTTTGGCGTTTTCCCAATAAATTTTGGAAAACTTCTGGTAAACAGGTTTGAGTATACCACTTAGCAGTAACCGTCTGACCTTTTTACAAAGGAATAGCAACTACCACTTTCTTTCTGGTGAAGTAAACTGACATCATTACTTTTGTTGCTGACTTTTTTTTGCTTTGCTTTAACAGGTGGATTTGCACCTTCTGGGCTCCATACCATCTATTGTTGTTTGGTTTCAGGGTTGTACTTATAAAACCATGCTTCATCACCTGTTGCAATTTTTTTTGAAAGTGTTAGACTCTCCGTTTTTGAATTTTTCCAAAAATACTTAGCAAAACACACACGTGCCTCTTTGTGAGCATCACTTCAAATTCTAGAAACCCATCGTGCAGATTTCTTCGTGTATCCAAGATCATTTTTTAATATTCGCGATACAGCCATGACATTCAAGCCCAGTTCCTCAGCAATAAATCCTGGGTTAATCTTGGATCTTCATCAATTTTAGACTTAACCAGCGCTACACATTCATAATCAGTCGAAGATTTTGGGCGGCTTTCTCGAGGTTCGTCCTCCACAGAAAAATGACCTGTCTGGAATCTTCGGAACCACTTTGAAATAGTCACGAGGGATGGCGCATTAACTTTAAATGCTATTTGACATTCACTAAATATTTCTACAGGCTTGAGCACACTGGAATATCTGCTGACATTGTTTCACAAATTTTACGTTTTCTTCTCTCCATTTTGACCGATCTTTCTGAAAATTAAAATGATATATCGTTAGGCTATAACAAATAATACGCAACTTTTTGATTTACTAAAAATTTATAACATGACACCAACTAAGCGAACTTTTTTAGACCCTCCGTAGTCACTCCAGAATCACAGAATTTTAGTCAGTTAGGTACATACATGTAGTTTTGATAGTTTAAGAGTTTTTTACATTTTTTACATTTTACATGTAATTCACATAAATTACAGTTTTTCACGTTAATTACATACGTTGCTCAAAAATTGTGTAAATATGCTAACCAAGCTTACATGGCAGGTTCCACGCCCACTAAAAATATTTCGATCACTTTTATTTCAGAGAAATCTTAATGCTGGTAGATCCTTTATAAAAAACTGCATACTCTATGCGTTATCTTACTATGAAATGGGTGGGACCATGCCTTTCAAGAAGCTTATGCAATCGTTCCTCATACTGACGCTTGCTTTTGATAGTAAAATCACCCATGTTTTAGTCAAAATCATTGCAACCGTTTACTACCAACATAAGGCTAAATTATTCAATTGTTAACAGGTAGGTGGGGCGCTTTTCAATACTTTCCACACTTTGTCTAATATATGCCAACTTTGTTTGGAACTCACTTATCAAATTTCATCAAAATACCTTGTACGGCTTGCGAGATATAACTTTTATTTGTACGAATGGTTCCACGCATATCAAAATTGTTGGACCCAAAATTTAAATTGGTGCCGCCCAATTTTCGTTTACAGGGCATTGATAAGCAGTACCCACCTGCCAAATTTCATCAAAATACATTACTTGTTTGCAACTTTATGTACCTATGTATACAATACAAATTTTTTTATTACTTTCCTCAAACAATTTCAGTTAGATGATCTAACATAATTGAATTCATTTGTCTCACCTTGTATAAAATTATTGTGGATGGAATAATAATGATAAAATTCACTATTCGATATTATATTAATCTCTTAAGTTTCTCCAAAGTGACAAAATATAACACTTTTTTTTTTTTTTTTTTTTGCAAAAATCATATATTTCCAAAATGCGGATAAACATCTAATAAGCATCTGTTAAACAAAACAACTTCAAAAAGTCATTAACTTGCAATTAATAGCCCAAAGAGGTGGGTGATAGTTAAAAACGATGCCAACAAAGAATACATAAAACTTCTCCGAAACAAAACAACTTCAAAGTATAGCTCGGTCTGTCAGTCTACAGGTGAATAAAAAAATTAAGTTCAATGGCTGTGATCGCGGCCGTTTAATTTTGAATTTCAAATTCATAATTTGCATTATCGAAATTAATAAACAAAACCGCGAAATTCCATGAAAAAAAAATAGCTATAGGTATCAGTGGCAAGTGGCAAGTGGAGTGCTTTTTGGTTGATATTCGTTGAATTTGAAAAATAGACAACGCGGGTCATTTGAACCCGCCGGAGTCAATAAACTGATGTAGACTTTAAGCATTCATGGCATTGTTATAATGTGCAATCGCATCTTTATATTGATGTATCTACTTAATGTTTGGAGTTGGTGTCTATTTCTGCTTCTTCTTCTTCTAAATTTTATTATTACTTTTGTTGCCGAAAACACACAATAGTAAACAAACAAAAATAAATAAAAAATAAATAAAAATATTTATTAATCAAAGAAGCAAATATTTTGCAGTTAATCGTTCAAGTGAATCTGTTGGTCAACAACCGCACGTCATACTTTTGCCCATTTATGTTGTTGAATCTTTCGAATCGTTTGATTCACTAACAACGAGCTTTGATTGATCCACCAGCACCACCGCCAACACTCATTGGGCTAAATCAGCGCAATGTGACAGAATGAAAAAAAAAAAAATTTGTTGTTTTTTTCTTGGAATTAAACCAAAATCTTTTGTGGTTGCTAAACTGTGACAAAAAACTTTAATCAATACATTGATATTTACATGGTGAGGCAAAAATTATGTGACAGAATGAATTGGTTGCCAGTTTGTTAGGAAAGATATCGGTAAAATGACCAAGTTGATGCACATTTGTGCTTGTTTTATGGCATTTTGAATTATATCTCCCAAAACATCTTATTCCAATTGGTTGTTAACTCGGCAAACCTTTTACAATTTGTATCATTGGGACTTGAAGTTGAAAGTTTTTTAATGATGATATTGAATTTGATTTATCGGCAAATTATAATTACTAGAATTGTCCAATGGTCAAAATTTGACCACAAATGTATTAAATAATTTTGGTACTTTTTGCACAGTTTAAGTACAATACTTTTTTGCTTTTTGGTACAAAATAGAAAAGCTCATTTATCATCACTGGTACAATGAAAAATGTGAAATAATTCAAAATAAATACATTTACGAGAAAAAAATATGAAATAGAACCTGTACGACAATGGCTTCGTTTAATTATTTTGTAGAGATTAAAATCGAGAGATTTTCTGCACAATTGGAATCTGAAGCTCGTATTGGTTTCGATAATAATTACCAGTTTACGAGGCTTTCGAGGCATTTAAACGTTTTAAGGAATACCCTCATTATGCTTTTTGATGACATTTTTAATTTTTCTTCATATTTCTTTCACGCCAAACTTGGAAATCTGGAATGTAAGGTTAGCGATCAAATTGGTGAATATTAAAGTCCTCAGAGACCGCTCGAATATTATTGAGATACATTTTATTGTGAAGGAATTTTTTAAGTGGAGATTGGAAAAGATGACGATAAGGATGCAAAGGAAGTTAGTATCATCAAAAAAGTTTAAAAAGCGATTGTTATGATTCTAAAGGCCTCTATTAAATATAATGTCTGCTACTACGATTCTCTTAATTTGGTTGTGGGATTTCCTAAGATAATTTTAAGCATTTTGAGATTTTTTTACATTTCATATTTTCATCCCTGGTATTTAAATCATCTCCATGATCGGTGGGGCAAGATAAACTTTTAAAGCGGGATTGATGCCAAAATTTGGTCTGATGTCCTGATATTCTAATAGACAGTCTTTGCTTATTACAAGAAAAAGAAGGGAATGCTGCGATTTTTGCATTCGATGATCTCGGATAGTCTTCGATGATTGACATTGAGACATTCTGAGACATGATGATCTATGAGCATGTTTTAGCAATCTTTATAAAGGCACCGTTAGTGTGTCGACATGGGTATTCAGTCAACAAGTAACACCAATTACGTTACATCGGCAAGAGATAAAATTTTTGCTAAAATAAATGCTTAAAAAACACTAAAAAAAATAACAGAAAATACTGTCAAAAATGGGTTAATTGGAATTTGATTTGAGGCATAACGCTTAGCACCACTAAGATTTTGATTTCAAGTGTTGGGGTGTCATTAACATTCGTCGCACAATACACAACAACAACAACAATAACAAATAAAACCAAATATTTAAAAAAATAAAATTTTCAATGAAGTTCAACGACTAAGCAAAGTAACACGTTCGCCATTGACCATGACCACCACCAAGACCTCTGCAAGCGCACGCTCGCCAACAGCAGCAGCAGCAGCAACAACAACGACGACAGCAGCATCGTTGGTGGTGTTGCTTGCTATTCCATTGGTGGTGGTAGTGGTGGTTTTTAACAACAAATGTTGTTGTCTGCTTCTCCTTCTGCTTCTTCTCTACGATCTGTTACTGCGTTTTCAATTTCAGTTGAGCGAATCCAAATTCAGTTCACTTGGTAATCAGCAGCAGAGTCGATAGTTGTCGATCGTCAATAGTTGAGGTGTATCGAATTGCATGTCTACACAGGTACGATGCGCTGTGTTTCACATGAAAAAATTCTTTTGCTTTACCAGAGTTACAACTGAACAATTCATTGTTGTTAGTGTTGTTGTTGTTGCTGACTATCGCCACAGCCATGGTACTCAAATTTAAGCAGCGTGGAAATTTCAATTAAAAATGGTTAAAAAAATTTTAGAGGAAAAAGTTGCTGAACATAAATGTAGGCATAAGAAAATTGGATTTCAAATGGTATATATAGGTGATACTCCGAAACATTCAATGTCCCGCGGCTCAAAACCATGTCTAAATTTTAAACTTGATATTTTAATTATTTAATTCACATACCTAACAAGAATTTCTATACGAATAGCTTAAAATAAAAGATTCTTAATATTTCACTATGAAATTATAGCATAAAGTGTTAAAAAGTCATTCTCCCTGCTATCTCTAGCTGCTTCTTACACAGCTGCTTCTTACACAGACAGTTAAAACTGTTTTAAAACGGTTTAATAGTTAGCACCCCAGAAGGGCTGTAACTAGCCGTTTCCAAAAACTCGTAGAAATTGTAGCAAACAACTTCTACGACGACACCATTTCAAATGGCAAAATATCAGTACAACTCTAGCAAACTTATGTTGATTTATTCTTAAACAATGTGAGAATTTTATGAACCTGTTAAAAACTCAATTCAAAATGTTATTCATTTAAGCGGCGATAAATTTTTTGTACAAGTTTAAAAAAGTTTATCTGTCCGTTTCTGAAACCAGAAAATTAAAAAACCTGTTCAAATTTACCAAAAATTTATATTTAGTCAAAAAAAGTAAGATTTAAACAAAATTTGCGAAAACAACCCTAAAAATTTATGTTGTATTTTTCAAAATTTTATTTTGATTTTTTTAGATATTATATTGTTTAAGCGAAACTTCCAAAAAAAATCATATGGCAACCCTGAAAGCTTATGTTCATTTTTTAAAAAATGTTCCAGAAATTAAAATTATCATATTTTATATCTTCGTTTTATAAAAAAAAAATAGGTGTGAACAAAATAAGTAATGTTTTGGTACATTTTTTTGAGATTCACCCATATATCTTTAGATCACTTTGTGTCTGTCATCATTTCCGGTAAGTCAGCCTCATATCTGACTTAACTGTTGTTCCTACATACTCATATGCAAATATCGTTTTCATTGCTTACAAGATACCTGCTTACTTACGGGAGATTCTATCACGTTTTCTCTAGCTCTAACAAAACACATGATCTGGAGTGCAAATTTAAGGCATATACGTCAGAGTTTCCGAAAGTGACGTACAAATATTCTCATTTGTTGTATAGTTTCTTTTCGAAATTGTTATCAACACAAACATTTATGTTTTTTTTTCAACATATAAAGCATTATTTTGAAAGAGGAAAACTAAACACATTGTTCCTAAATGAAACGGAAGTAGACTCCAGACTTAAAGACGTCATACTTTCATGTTTTGTGTATACAAATTAAAAAACTTTATCAATTCGTTGGCTTTAAATAACTTTTGATAAAAAAAAGAAACTTCTGAATTCAGTGGATAAATTAAGGCATCCTCTCTTCATATACGAGTATAAGTAGTATGAATTTAAATTGTATGAAATTGATCTAAGTATTTTCTTATGGAGCAAATTTTTCTTGAAAAGAACATGTTAGTTTTTTGTACCGTTTACATACTATGGTCAAATTCCTTAAAAAAGGCAATAACGGGTGATTCAAGAGAAATCGCATTTTAAGGAAAAAACGAGTACCAGATTCGGAATAAGCGACCCCAAATTACCCGAAAAAAGTTATCAGGATCATATTAAGACATAAATATTAATTGTTATTCATTGAAATATTGTGGTGATGCTACGTTTTTTGCCTAAAATCACAGTTTGAAATTAGGTACCCTACTTATATCCTAAAATTGATATACCCTATATGGTTGACGTCTTTAGTGAACCTTAATTTTTTTCCTATTTATTAAATATCCCAAAAAAAGGTGGCAAGCGGTGGTCAAGGGAAATTGTTATATGAGTTGAAAAAAATGTATCGTTTATTGGACATAACTTTTTCTTAATCATCAAGAATGTAGGAATTGATTTTAACAGACTTTTAGTCACATCAATTTAACTCCAAAAAAAGGTTTTTTTTATTTTTTAACGAGGAGCCTGCGCGCGATACCGTGAAGTATTCTGTCAGGAGGGGTAAGACACCCAGACTTATTGGAAAAAACGGTTGTCAGTGTAATAGTAATAATTAGCATAGCCTTTGGAAAAAAATCATCTGTTGTTGTGATAGTATTCGTATTGGACTTGTTTTTAACTGCCTTAATGGCAACATATGGAAATAATTCTATAATATGCAAATCTGCACATTAGTGCCCACTTTCTTTGAAAAAAACAAACTTAAAGTTGAATTGCTAGCTGGTAAAAGGGTTATTTAATATACATATAGTATAAGTTAAACTGAGATTTTGTTGAATGCATTTATGGGCTCGTTAACTATCCAAATTATTTTGATGAAATCTTCATAGTGTTCGCAATAGCGATCTGGAGTAGGTCGAAGGTCAGAAAATAGAGTGGTGAGATACCAAAGTAATATTAAATTAACATATCCCAGATAAAATTTTACGCAAATATATGAGATTTACTACATATGTAAGGGACATTGGAAGACATAACATTCCTTGGAAAAATAGGTGATCATTCACCCCCAAAAAACAAAGCTCATTATATCTCTGAAACTATTTAATGCACAATGATGAGATTTGGAAGTATTTATGTTAAGGTTATCAGGAGAACCAATATTAATTGGGAAAATATGGCGGTGCTATGCCCCTAAAAATGAAGTATGTCATATCACTAAAACGGCTGAGACAACTTACTTCTCAACGAACGCAAATGCAGCCGAACGTAGGCAAATTAAGAGTTGGTATTATATGTCTTAAAGGGAACCCCTTTGATGCAATGCCCAATACGGTTTCTTAGAGTGGAGGTATTCCCACTGAAGAGAAGTTGTTTTAGTCGGTAGTAAGTTTAGAAGAGTCCGACAGTGGTGACAACCGTGCTCACGAGCGTCAATACTTTTTATCGCTCATCCGCAAAAAAAAAAAAATAAATTCCAATGAAAAAACGTTTGGTGCCATCGCCCATTTGCACGTACGAAGTTGAGTCATCTATTGAGGTAAAAAATATTTTATTTTTTTTTTCGATGTCCATTGAAATAAAACAAATAATTTAAAATTTATAAAAAATTAAGTATTTATTTTTTGATGTGTTTTCTTTGTTTTTTCTTTTATGCTTTATCAATTTGTGTTGATAATAATCACGTGTTTTTTTATCTTTTTTATCATTTCTTAATTTAATATCAAAGTTTGAATTTAATACATTGGTTTTCCTTAATTTTAACTAAAAAGTACAATAAAATAAATTCCTAAAACTAATTATATACATAAATATGTTAGCAATAATTTTAAAACATTAATAATTTTTTAAGCGATTTAATCCATTGGAAGACTTTGCAGATCTTATTGTTCCTTGACATTGTAATTAATAAATTAATTAAGTTTAATTAAAAGTAATGACTAAATTTTCTCTCTTTTGAGCAACTCCATTTTCTTCCTGCGCTAATACTAAAAAATTTGGAAATTACAAACTTTTTTTTTTTGTTTTTCTCACGCTGATGTCAGGTGTACATTTGTATGTCTAAGTGTGTATGTATGTATATGAGTATGTGAGGTAGTTAGGTATTTGCTTAGTTATATTTGTTTTTTTATTCGATTAATTAAGCAATTAATTAATATAATCAATTTGTTATCTAAAAGAAAATTCAATTTCTTTGTTGTTGTTGTTGTCCAGTTTATCTACGACACTTCTTGAGATTTGTCTTTGATAAAAATGCTAAGAAGATGATGACGATGATGATGTTGATGATGATCATTTTATGTTGTTGCCAGAACAAATATTTCGGTCACATTTCCACCAGTAAATGTGTGAAATATTTGCTTAACTTGAGTGTGCTTGTGTATGTGCTTATTTGCATTTGTGTGTGTGCATGTTATCGCAACTCATGTACGTCCACTCAGCCTTTGGGCTGATATCATTTTCTACGTACCCAGCGTTGCGTTGCATTGCGACGCGGCGATCGTGCGTTACATTGCGATACCTAGCGTGTGACTCACCAACAGCTACTGTGTGTGGTGTAATGGCTTCAGCGTGTATATAAGTGTTTGTGTCTGTCTGTGTGTGTGTATGTGTTTAGTCTGACGCTAACGTTCACCGGCCCTTCGTGGGACCTTGAGGTAAACAGCAGTGTGTGATGATTGCAATCACACAAACAAACGTCCCCATTATTCGTATGACCCACGACGACGACGACTTTGCTTTGGTTTCTGTTCTGTGTTCTGTTGCTAAGTTTCTGCGCTCCTGTCATTGTGACGCTACAACGTCACTCTCACCATGGACGCCAGGGTTGCTCTTCTTCCTTGATGGCCTTTTTCATGACCAACGATAGGGGTTGCTGTAGATTTACTGCTGCTGCTGCGGCAGATGATGCATGCTGTATGACGGATGTCTTGCAGTCCATCGCCTCGTAGGAGTTGGCTGGACTGGGTGGTGCATAGTGGTGCATGCTGTTGCTGGAGTGAGGGGAAGAGAGTGTACGATCATAGCAACTGTAGGCGCTGTGTTGTGAACAGGCGGAGCCGGTGGATGCGGTACGTGAAGGAATTGGCACCAACATAGGTGGTTGCTGCTGCAAGGGTTGTTGCATATGCGGTTGCGGTGCTTGTACGGCGGCCGATTGCTGAAATTGCATTTGTTGTTGTTGCTGTAAGCTTTGTGGCAACACCAATGCAATGCTGCCATTTGGCAACTTTGTGGGTATCACTTGAAGTCCATTGGGCAGAAAGTAACCGTTGATGGTGTGTTGAATTTGAGGTACGGATGTTGGTGGCGCAACAACATAAGGATGATTAACTGGTGTTGCTGTGGCGGCGTGATGATGTTGATCTTGTTCGGGCGAACTTGGTGGTGAGGGCAACATTTGTGCGTGCAATTGTTGTGCCTGTGCTGCAGCCAGTTGACGTTGGTGTTGATGTAATTCGGTCTTCACACCATTGATGCAATTGCTTAGATGTTGCAGTAAGCGACGTTTAACGGCTGGTTCTAGGCCGGGAAAGCGACTAACTTCGTTGGCGCAATCAGTGAAACCGGCTTTGAACTTATTAATGACTTTAGGGTCGGCAGCTTGTTGCATGGCGGCCTGTTGACGTTGCAGTTCTTGCAGATGCTTGACGGTTTTCTCGAGAATATCAGCTTTTTCGAGTTTTGAATGACGTGCTGGCTGTAAGAGATGAAGAAAATAAGGGAAGGAAATTTGGTCAGTCGAAGTTTTGGAAGTAACTGTTCGAGTTGTTTGCAAGGAATCAATGTATACACATTAAAAAATGATAGATTACTTTTATTACTCTTGATTTAAACTTTTTTGGTTTTGGATTTTTCTCCAAAAAGGTTTGAAAATTATTCCAAAAAAGTATGAAATTTATTCCAAAATAGTTTAAAATTAATACTTTTTTATTGGATTGTTCTATATAAATACTTTTTGGTTTTAAAATTAAACTTAAATTTTTATTGTGTATGAGAATGGTTGCATGTAATCAATCAAATGTTTGAATGAAAATTTTTTAGGTAGGGTTGATAGTGGTACTTACGTCTTTTTTAGTGGCATCCAAGATTAACGTCTTCAGCTCATTCAGGCAATTGTTGATGCGAGCGCGACGACGTTTTTCCATAATCGGTTTGTTGGACTGTAAAGAAAAAAAGAATTGAAAGAAGATCATTAGTAAAGTGTGATTGGAAGATTAGTAAAGTGTAATTGAAAGATTTGGCAAACAAGCAACACCTACACCGTATGCCACACTATAAAAGGGCCACAAGAAAGCAGAGACACAATGTCCCCAAAAACACAAAACTGATCTCATTTATGACAAGAGTTGCAGTGGCACAAATTCCTAGGGAAAAATTACATGACTCGTTAGCTGTTGCTTTCAACGCGTCATCATAAATGGCGGAATTCTTGTTGCTCGAACGGATCGCCTTGAGTGTGCCGTGTCGAGCCGTGCCGTCTAAAGCCTAAGTTCTAAAATTAAAATGCGCCGTGTGCGTGCCGTTGACAAACTGCTTTGCGTTTGCGTTACGTTGCGGTGGTACTGTTTATGCTTACGGCAGCGGTAGTGGTGCTGGCGATGATGATTGTGGTGTTGGTGGCACACGCGGCGCGCTATCGAGCTTTAATTGGATACACAAGCAATTATGGCATTTGGCCAATAACCAGCAATAGTAGCGGCTGCTTGATCGCGTGCAATAGATTTTTACGATTGCGTTGTATTGCCAAAAATAGATGCGACGACGTACTTTGTCGCTGCCGCTTGTTAAAAATGTACTACACAGAAGAAGAAGACGACCTAAAGACGTACGGCGTACACGAGTTGTCGTCGTCGCAAAAATGCGCGGACCAAATATGAAATGGCCAAAAATAGCCATGAAATACTAAAAATACAACAGCAAACGGCGGCGGCATTCGGCACAGGTATTTTATTTTATGTGGTCGCAAGACAACGTACGTGAGGTGCGGTGTTTTAAAGAATTTTAGCGACGACAAGGTCGCTACCGCTCTAAGAAGATGATAATTTTACGAATTTACGATTTTTTTTACAACGACGCAGCCACCAACTGCTGACCTAATCGAGACGTGGACTGGTTTTTGCCAATTGTCAATTGTTCGCCAAAAATGTTGGCTCATATGAAATGAAGAGGAGTAGTGGTTAAAACTGCATGGGAGGCTAAATGCCATATAAGTTGACAATGCAAGGGCGTTGATAGGGTGGGCGAACTTTTGCGCAAAATTATTAGTCGCGCAAAATTATGTAATCAAAAGCAACTTAAATTTTCAACGCCTATAGATTAAACAATTAAGCTATTTTCCACAATTTCCTTTAACTGTTACAAAACTAACAAGAAAATTTTACTTATGTTCACACAATAAAAAATTTAATTAGTTTAATTTAATTTTAAAACTTAAAAGTACTTTTTAGAACAATGCCAAAAAAAGTATAAATTTTAAACTATTTTGGAATAAATTTTATACTTTTTTGGAATAAATTTCAAACTTTTTTGGAAAAAAATCGGAATTTATTACCAAAAAAGTTTAAAATGAATACTAAAGGGACTCAAAAGTAAGAAAAGTAAACTTTCATTTTTTTGTGTGCATTCGTACAACTAACTCTATATGGGAATTTACTGTATTTGCGTTACCGGCAGTCAGTCAGCGTGAAGTCATCATCATTCGTATTTGTGCTGAATGTGCCAAAATGGTCCAATTACAACAAGCGATCATGTTGACTAAATTGGTAGCATGACTTAAGTTTGTATTCAAAGTTGGCTGAGTGGTGACCACGCGCCATGCGCGCTAACAAAAACAGTTGGCGTCTCAAGTCGTTTTATGGATATTGCCCCCATATTAACAATAACAGCGACGGCAATGACTGCTACATTTGCAAACAGTTACGCTGCTGCGTTGGACGCTCCAAACGCGTTGGTTCACCAACTGTTGTAATCTCACAGTTTGGAAAACACTTAACGAACGCTTATGAATGAAAATGGAAACGGCAGCTTAAACTGAGAAACGTAGGCTTTTCATACGAAAAGCAAGCTCGGCTGCTGAATGGCGTCAATGGTGTTGGCCATTTACTCTGTCGCATAACGGCGCAGCATGTGGGAGCTGCATGTTAACGCCGACGACGACGGTGACGATGACGATCATTTGTGTGAATGAATGAGTTTGTTGAATTTTGCGTGTACGCAAAAAAGGAAATGCATTGGCGGTATGATGGCATGAAGCTGGCTTGATTCTGTTACAAATGTGGGACTTGAATTGTCTCGTTTTGGTTAACTCAATCACTTGGTGGGTGGCGACGTTGAAAACAACAGAAAAAAAGTGGGAATGCGAAACCGCGTTTAGTTAGAAATGAAAGTTGAGACCATGGGAGACTAACAGAACTTTCAAGAATATACATATATTGTCTAGAATTGACACTTACCCGACGATCACTTTTGACAGGTGCATCCTTAATGGTATGCGCTGGTGCTCCAATAACGTTAGCTGTCATGGTTGGTCCAGTAACTCCAGTTACCATTGCAGTTTCACAAAAATTTATTTTCAGTTTTTAAACTTTTTTTTTTTTCAATTAGCACCGATCAGTTGTATTGATCGCACTGTGTATTTTTCTTTCAAATATATTGTATGCACTTTAATACGAAGTTTTCTTAATCACAGTTTATTTACAAAGTTCTTTGTTATTTTCTTTCTAATTTCTCACTTTACGTTAACGCGACGTATGATTTTTCGCAGTAGAGTTCTACTTGGATTTTTTTATATTTCTGGCGAGCTTTATTTTTCGGCGTGTTGTTCTCGCAACGGCGTCTGTTTTACGAATGATTTGAATGTTCTACCGACAACGTGATTAAAAGTCAATTTAATTCGCTTTGAATTCACTTCGGCTACGACTATAATTCGGCGTCGTGATTGCTCTTTCTTGTCTTATTATTTCTGTTTGCTGTGCGCAACTCAATTTAGTTGTGTTCTTTATCGCTTGGCACTCAGACTACGACTGACTGCTGATCGACGGGTTCGTCGTCGTGTATATTGATTCTCGACAAGATGCGCCGCCGTTGCCGAAAGCAAAAGCCACACGACCAACGAACTAAACGGCAAACCAACCGAACAAACGAACGAACGACCGTTGGTGGTGGTGGTTACCTAAAACGCTAAACTGCAATCGGCAATAAAAAAAACAACAAAAACAACGAACGGCAGGCGACCAAAGGCAGACGGACGGCCTTTGTAATATATGTACATCGCTAGGTAGGTAGGTAGTCCTCCTTAAAAAACAGCAACAACAATTGTGACTACTTAAAAGAGCTAGTGAATCTGCGGCGAAATACACAAGTAAGAGATTTGAGCTCTCTGCTACTCTCTCGTTTCTCCCATTTGGCATAGCTGCGTTGTGGTATGTGCTGTTTTGCGATGATTCATGTTTAGCGGCGAACGTGACTGTGTGCCATCATTGCTCGCCACCATCGTCGTCGTCGTCGTCGTCGCTGTGTTGGTCTGTAATCTCGAAATGGAACTTTGAATAGCAGACAAAATGTAGCAGTCACAATAACAACAACGGCAGCGGGAGCAGTTAACTTTAGTAAACAAGATCACAAGGTTGATCGCGCTTATTGAGCCATGACGTTTGACGCGATAGGCAGGCGGGCGGCGAATTTGCGTCATTACTTTGATTTGTTTTTTTGGCTTAAGCGAATTGCAGCGCACATATTCGCCGCATGATTCCGAGCATAGTGCAACATGTAATTAAAACCACAGGTAGCCGTTGTACGGATTTTAATAGTGTAGTGGAAATTCTCCCTTAATCTCTCACGCGCGCTCTCTTTCTCTCGCTCGCACTGTGTCTCCTTCTATTCATCCTGTTGATCTCTCTAGATTGGTAGGTAGTCAGCGTGAAAGATGTAACCATTTGACAAACTCTGCAGTACCATTGCCATTGATGGCTTAATTGCCATTTCCCAAGTGGTGGTCGACAGCTCGATGGGGTTTTGTTGATAAACTCGTCGTTGTGTGTGCGCTGCTGTGTTTGATCATCATGTAAAGTAATTGTTGGGGGGTTTTATTTTGAAATTCCGTTTTTTGTTTCCTTTGTAAAAATACATCAGTTGAATGTTGAGTAGTTGTGTGCTCCCGTTGGGCGTCAATTGCCTTGGTCGCGCTGTGGCATGTTCTATTTTCATGTTTCACGTTGTTCATTTCTTGAATGCTGCTGCTGGGTTGGCTTAAGTTAATATTGTGGCTGACAATCTTGTATGTTGAATCTTTAGGCAATTTTTTTGTTGTTGTTGCTGTGTAAAAACTGTGTGAAGGCCATTTTTTGCGTGTTCTAAATTGTTAAGAACAAAACAACATGCATAGCCGGCCGCTTTTGATAATGGAGAGCTTAAGGAATTTGTTAGAATTACATAGAAGTTCAAATAAATGTTTATTGGATCAAATCGTGCACAGATCAAATTAACACGATATGAATAATGCTTGAACAATAGTGCGAGGAGCGCACAATACTCCAATTTTCTGCCCGTATCAACTACAAAGGGCTGTTGTCATCGACATTTCTTACTAAGACTGAAGTTCAGCAGGGTTGATGATTATTTCCCTCGTTATTTTCCTTATCATTTTTGATAAGTAATATCCTAGTTTTAGCTCTTGATGAGGCCGAAAGAGCAATCTGATGGAGTCTCTAGGACCGTGGTTGCGCTGACCGATTTATCGATTGTCGTTCAGACACTCAAATTTCCACAATTTTTTTTCGTTACTTAGATACCATGCTGCTTCGGTGATAGTTCTGAGTATATTCGGATAAGTTCAATATTGCTTTTACTTGCGTTACTTCATAGTTGTACACCACGATGGTTAATAAGCCAATGAAGACTGCAAGCTTTTAGCTTAAATATGTTTTCTCCACGTCAGGCATCTATCCAAATGAACACATAGATAGACAACCTGATTTGCTTGTGTAATTGTGGGGCATGTACCCAATTTAATACATTTTTGATCGTTTACTTTAAAACGCCAAATGGTAAGCCACGTGTCACAAGTGATAATTGTTATCCTTAGACTCTATATGCTCTATTTGGATCGTCAGCGAACGTCGAAGTCAACAGACAAGAGATCGTAGGAATGTTTGAAGTTTACATCACATACAAGGTACAACTCCGTCGATTGGGTAGTCTCTGTAATGAATTCTTTGTATCTTACTTGAAATAGTCGATTTTTGAGATAAGATTCAAGTAACTCATAAAAACTAAGTAAACATAAGGACTTTAACTTAAACAGGAGGCCATCGGGCCATACTTTGTTAGATGCCTGGGCAATATCAAGAATATCAAGTTTGTTTTATTTGCATCAGTAGCTCGCATTTACTTAAAAATGTCAAGAAACTTTTCTTTTCCATATTTTTTTTTTTATTTTGTACACAATCTTAGAACTATCATCAAATATTTTTTTTTGTGTAAAATATTTTACTAGTGTAGTGTGTTCTTAAAGCCCTTTAATGAGATTTGTCCAGTTATTTCGTGGCGGGTACCGTACACCTTATCCAACTATTTCTGAAATCTTGTAATTTTTTTGCAGCATTATTACTCCTTTAAAAATGCAGTTTCATTAGAGCCCAATATTTCCAAAAAGTCGAAGCTCTGAGCAGCTAAGTGGGTTCGCCCTTTTTGGAACAAAATGTTTATTTTTACTCTTGTACCACTGTATGGTGGCTTAAGAATAATGCGAAATAGCTAAATTAGGCCAGAATATTACAGTACCTTCGTGTTCACGAATAAATTGCAAAAACGTTTTCCAAGACACTAGCCAATAAAAATTTTCGAATTCATTGTACCCGGTGTAACAAAAAAAACTGCTTCTCAGAATAGAGGTACACATCGCCTATCAAACCATATACTGCTTGGGGAATTTTGTAATTTTTTTTTCTCTACAAACGGGAAAATTGAAGAGAGAATTCGAAACCATTGTAAAAAATTGCATTCAATGGAAATGATATTAGTTTTCATGATCCAAAAAAATAAATCCAAACTCAAGGTCTTGTCACTTGTCACATGATGTCACGATGTCAACTGTGAGACAAATAAAATAAACTAAATACTCCTGCGAAAAAAAAACCCCTATATTTTCAGTAGTATTCGCTTACTTCTTGTCCCTTTTCCAACCAACATACAAATACTTTGTACATTTCAGTAATCAAATCCCATTTATCATCAATCATCTGACCGGAAATAGCACTTGTTACATCTTTCACATTTCGCAAACAAAAAACATTTCTCGCATAGAACACCTTTACGTTCCAATTAAAAGATAAGTAGCACTTCTTCACATCAATCGTCAGTAAACGCAGACGTAGTGAAAAAAAAATCGCATTCCAAGCTGTTGCACCAATTTATTTGCCAATTAAAATTGCACACCCCCTACCACCATCCCTCGGAGCACTCTTACTCAGCAAATCTTTCGAGACGAAGATCGACGATGGGGCAACGCGACGGTTGTACCAATGAAATTTGTTGAGATGTTTACATCGTTGGATCGCCTCTATTGCCAAAATTAAACGAGAAAAAATTCCTAAGATCACATGCTGCGCTAACGTCTGAAAGACGTAAGCCCACACAAAGGTAAACACACACAAGCGCTCACATATCTATGTACGTACGAGCACAATACGCGTACATACAAATTGAGATATTTTCATTTCTGTGGATCTATAAAAATAAACGTATAGTAATCGCAGCTATTTTTAGATCCTTCTGTAGAACAAACAACCGCGGAACTTTCGTGTGAAATGTTTGCACGCTGGGGGAGGTGGGAGCCAAAGGGCCGTAGTAACTACTTCTACTACTAATTCACACTCACCCACCACATTGATCTTACTGCGGTGGCGTCGGCCGCACATCAACGCGATCGATTGATCGTCAGCACGGCGATCAATGGTGCTGGTGCTGCTACTGCGCCATTTATTGCGCCCACTCTACGCCACTGTGCCAAAATTGTGATGGCGATGGTGGTGGCATCGGCGACTTTCGGTGTACAACAGCATGTGAGCAAAGAAAAGGGGCAACATCGGGTTGGTACCATCCAACATTCCAAAGCTAAATCGGTCCAAATTACTGCTGCCGCAGCGTAAATTACGTGTGGTCACGTTGTGGCGTCAATTGCCGTGTGCGATAAAAATAAATGCCGCCGACACTTTGCATTTAGCGGTGGAGGTAGCAGCAGCAGCAACAACAAAAAGTAAGGAATATCATGCGCAATACCAACGTTTGCAAGTAAAAAATTGAGCGATCGTCTTCGTCAAACGCTTAAAAACCCATCATAATATCGGCGTTCCTTTTTTCACTTGAAGCAACACTGGGGCAGACGGGCGGGTGGTTGGCTCAGAAGTGTGTTGATCGTCCCTAATAAGCAAAATGTTGTAGTGATTTGCTTACGTTTGTTATTCATAAAATCAACGACGCATACAGCAGCACGTTGGTGGTGGTCTCTGGCGGGACGTAGCGGCGGTAGCTTGCTTGCTTTTGACTAAACGGCCCATATGGGGTTCGCTAAGAGTTTTTTCGTTTTTCGATTGTTTTTTTGGCACTGCTTGCGCGTTAAATGGCATTTGGCAACGATGTCAACAACAACAGGTAACATTATCGAATGTTGGCAATGAATTATTGCCAGGTTTCATCGAAAAAGCAAAAAAACAAAACGCAGTCGCCAACTTTTCGACAAATGTCTCGCCTCCGCATTGTTGTTTTGTTTTCACGTAGGTAACTTTTCCGAAAGCATCGCGAGGAAATAAACACTCAACGTTGGTTGCTTGTTGCCAAAAGTGGTGTTGCAGCTACAATTGACCCTACAATTTAAGCGTTAAGCAATAAACGTTAAGCTATTAAACTGTCGTTGTTTGTAGATAAAACATTAGCAACAAAAACTACTTACTTATCTATGTGCAATTGGTGTGAATCAATTTGCAGTTTGGAACTAAAGTCCAATCGATAGTGGACTCTTTATCATCATTACGTAAAAACACAGAATAAACAGCTCGTTATCAATTGATGATTATTCGTCATTCATGCTTTTGGAAGAATATATGCTTGAGCAAAGTGCTGCAATAGATAACTTTTTGTTTTGCTTTTAAATTGAAAAGATTAGTTCGTCTCAATGGTAAAAAATCGAATCGATGACAAATCACGGGTAGCCTGGATCGAATTTTACCTCGAAAGTCTGTCACTATGGAACTGCCTAAAGAAAAAGTTAGCCTAAACGGTCCTGAAAATGATCCTTCAAGCGCAAAATCAGAACACGTGCCATCTTTTTTTTTTCTCATTAATTTGTTTAAAATAAAAAAAATTTTTTGATAATGGGTGGTTTTTATGTGTTATCTCGTTATGTAGAGCCAAAAAAAAATATCCAAGGCAATATACTAGGCATGCGCTTGTTTTACGATTTTCTGATTTTCGTTGATGCCGCCCTCTGAAATCCTTCTAATGGTCATAGAAACAAATACTATGAAGTTTCACTGCGATCGGATAACGATAACCCGGCCCTCAAGAAAGGTCAAGGTCAAGTTGAGGTTTCAGGCAAAAAATAATAAAAATTTTTTTTTAACTTAATTAAATAAGTCAGAGCATAATTTTATTTCATAGCAAATTGAAATACCTTTCTAACAAGCTATAATTTTTTAATATCGGGTAATCTACAGTCGACGTCCAGTAATACGAATGCTCCGTATTACGAATGTCCAATGATACGAATGCAATATTTCTTCCACACGTGATTCTATAATACGAACAGCGGTAAATTTTACGGTTCGATAATACGAATGAGATTTTTTTCTTAGAAGGCTTTGCTCTTTTGCTAAGCATTAAATGCTTAGAATGCATGAAAGAATACGTGGGAAATTTTTCAGAATTTTTAGAACGTTTTGAAATGCTTTTTTTCGTAAAATCTGAAATAAAAAGTTTGAGTTTTTGAAAAGAAGTCTCTCTTAGAAATTTACAAAAACCACCAAAATCAATTTCGCGACCCTGTTTATTGACAAGAAATACTAGAGCAAAATCCTCGCGCATCGGTTATACAACAATGCCAAATTTTAGCCAAAGGTCAAATCATGCTTTTTTAACTGGTGTTTTACTTTAAATTTCTTCTTTTAGTGGCAAAACTCATTAAGTATTTCTTTTGGAAATTGAGATTAACAGTGTAGTATGTTTAGCTCAATTCCCATATTTTATCCATCAAATATTTTTTTGTTTTTATCAAAACATTGAGGGTATTCTTTAAAATGTGCAAATGCCTCGAAAATCACGTAAACTCGCAATAGTTGCCAAAATTTATACGAACTTTGTCAGTTTTACGAGCTTTCGAGGCTTTTACACGTTTTAAGATACACCCTTATTGTGTTTTCCTTTTCCATATCATCTTACTCAGAAAAAAAATTCATAAATTTCCTATTTTTCATAAAATTTTTACGTAAACAAATATTCGGGTTAGTGAATTTTGTCTCTAAACCGACGATATGTCTCAATATAGAAGAAAAAAGGACCAAAATTTCGTTGCGATAATACGAATTTTTCGATTTTACGAATAGGGCTGACATTATATAATTCGTATTATTGGACGTCGACTGTATATATAAATAGGCAAACGAAATCGGTTAGGTCCCTGTTTCTATACCTAAATCTTAATCGATTTGCTTGATTTTTTTTTTGTTGGAACGGTTGTGAGGAGGAGCAGTGCATAGGACTATATTTTTTTTTAAAGTGGGTGGTGCCACGCCCCTAAATGGAAAAAACGCTCTCACAGCTAAACCGCTGCATCGATTTTAACGAAATTTGGTATGAAGATAGGGTTAGCACTAAGGAACGAATTTATGAGCATTATATTTTTCAGTGGGCGGTGCCACGCCCCTAAATGAAAAAACGCTCTCACAGGTAAACCGCTACATCGATTTTAACGAAATTTGGTATGGAGATAGGGTTAGCACTAAGGAACGATAATATGACCATTACGTTTTTCAGTGGATGGTGCCACGCCCCTAAATGAAAAAACGCTCTCACAGCTAAACCGCTGCATCGGTTTCAACGAAATTTGGCATGGAAATAGGATTGGCACTAAGGGACGATAACATGACCATCATGTTTTCAGTGGGCAGTGCCACGTCCCTAAATGAAAAAAACGCTCTCACGGCGAAAATACTGCATAAGATTTTTATGAAATTTGGTATAGATATAGAGTTGGCACTATATAGCACGATAGCATGATTGAATTTTATGAATTTTGGTATGGAAAGATATCAAAAACTGTTTGCTCTTTAGTAGGAGCTACACGCCTCTAAATGGAAAGTACGATATTGCAACTTAGCTGTTGCACCGATGCAGATAGCCTGAATCCTAAGGAAGAATATTAAAAGCTTTTTGTGTTTTATCGGCCAAGGAAGTGTATAAAACTTTTTCCTTTATGTTATGGTCAAATCGAAATGGTCGAATTTCGGCCACAAGGCGAACTCTAGTAAATACGAATTCTATGAATTTTTCTTTTATCGACATTAGCAAAATTGTCGCAAAATGCCATACTACTACATATGGTATTTTGCCTGAAACCTCAACTTGACCTTGACCTCTCTTGAGGGCCGGGTTATCGTTATCCGTTCGCCGTGAAACTTCATAGTATTTGTTTTTATGACCATTAGAAGGATTTCAAGGGGCGGCATGAACGAAAATCAGAAAATCGTAAAATAAGCGCATGCCTACTATATACCCTACGTAAAATTTCCCGTAAAATACTATCCCGTCAACGATTTCCCAGTTATCATGCCAATGACATTTCTTATTTTCGCAACAATATTTCCTGAGTTGTAAGTTTACGTACGCAAAATTCTATTCCACTTCAACCACCTCAAAAACCGCAATCTTTAGTTCGTTTTATCGCGAGATGTCGTCCGTTTAATTTGTTTTTAACGTTCCACAATCTCGTTTTTCTACGATTTTTCGAATGATGGAAAAATTGAAAAGTCAATAACTGTCAAAAATGGAATGGTTCATTTCACTTTAGGGGCGTAACAAACAACATGCAGATATTTGTGTATCTAATCACGAATATACTTTTTTCATATGATAATATATACAAAACACCCATTTAAAGAAAAACACTAATTTCATGGAAACGAGAAAACGAAGGGAAACCATTGACGGGTTCGTGTTCTACGGGAAAAATTTACTACGGTAAAGACAGACTGGTCCAAATACATTTCTTGACACTTAAAAAGTGCCGCTTCGCTATCGGTGCTTTCAAAAATCGTTCTTTATATTCTTTAAGTTATAAATTCACCTGAAAATCCAAGTTTTCTTCGCTCATACGGACAAATATGTACTTTTTGGAATTACCATATACACCCTCTACAAAATGTAGTGGACTCAAATTTGTACAGCTAGTTAAAGCCTGTATTTAGACGCTAAGCTATAGGTAACATTGGGTCTGACAGTTGCTTTACACATCCAAAAACTGAGTGTTGTGTTAAGTCTTATTTCAATTAAAAAAAAAAAGAAACGATCGCAGGAGGATTCGAAAATATACTTTATCCTTAAACTTTTTGCTGTGTAAGTCCGTAACCTTTCGTAGCCCGAATAAGATAGTGTAAGCGCATCTTCTTGATTCCCACGAGCACTTTAATTCCATATTTTGAACAACACTGATTGGCACGTGCCAATATATATAATTGTAAGTATCTATGGATTCTTTCCTTTGAATCTTCCATGTGGTTATTTACAAACATGATGTACTATTAGATTGTACTGTGATAATTATTTAAGAAGCTCATTAGCGCTGAGTGCAAGTATTAGTGTGCGAATGTTTTCGCTGAGGTATATTTTTAGAGAAAATTCTAAGCGGATTTTGTACAAATTCATTTTGCGTGCGTGCTAATTGTAAACAAGAAGAAAAATAGAAAAAAAAAAATACAAGAAAAACAATTATAAAAAATTTTTGAGAAAAACAACAACTTCCCGTCATCAATCTATATAATTTTTTTTTTAATTAAATTATTTATTTAATTTGTATACAGGGTGCATTCAATAAGGTTACGAAGCTTCTGGGAGGTGATAGAGGACACCTAGACTAACAAAAAATTGCACTTAATGGGGGGTCTAAAATCTACACCTAAGGAGCTATAGGGTTCAAACTCATTTTCTGACTTGTTTTACAAAACAAAATTTCTTGGGTCACCCTAGCGTTTTAGAGAAAACTTTTTTATAAAAAACTATTGCCTAACTGTATGAACTTTTTAAGAGTGTATTTGATTAATAGGGCTTAAAAGGATTTTGCAAAGTTCTGAACCTTCAAAGTTGATATTTAAAATATTTTTTTGGCTGCCATTTTAGTATGAAAGAAATCCCATTAACATAAGCTTTTAAAATTTTTTAGAATTCTTGTTAAATTTCCTTTAATTCGATAGTACATTTATCAAACCAATTATTTAATTTGAAGTCGGAAAAAAATATTTTTCAAGAACAATCCGTTTAAAGGCTCCAGTAGATAAAGGGCAGCGCGTACATTACGTGTGTTACATAGAAAAGTATTAAAATTAAACTTTATAAAACAATTACACTGTTGGAAAGCTCATACAGTTAGCTAAAAGTTTCTTGTAACAAAAGTTTTTTCTAAAACGTTAGGGTGACTCAAGAAATCTTTTTTTGTAAAAATAGGCAGAAAATCAGTTTTAACCCTATAACTCGTCAGGTGTGCATTATAGACCCCCCTTGATATGCAATTTTTGTTAGTCTCGGCCTCCTCTATCACTTCCCAGAAGCTTCGTAACCTTTTGCGATACACACTGTATAAAAATCGTGTTTTCTATAAGTTTTTGCAGTAACAAATAAATAAATTTTGTGCTGACTTTAGGCCCACCTTCAGTGACTTTTGACATGGTAAAACTGTTTCCTTTGAATTTTCCGGCTTTGTCTGCATATTACTCACAAATACACAACATAATCTCAAAAGTCATTGCATTTATTTGTAAATATTTTTATAGATTTCAACAAAATCTGCAAAAATCCACTACACACAGTCAAAGCTTTAATCCTTTCCTTGAATTTTGTTGTCATTCTTTTTGTCTTTTTGTGATTCCCGACGCGCAAACAGTGTGTGCAGTGCATAGAAGCGGTTGAGTTGGTAAACGCCCAACAAGCGCACGAAAGGATTTAATTGATTCGGTTGCTGCGTTAATTTAATCCTTTTAGTTAGGCTTCTAACATCACGCCTGTAGGCAAATCTCATTTACATGTCAGTCCTTCGCTCTCTCTCGCACTTCACTATTACTACCCGCATTGCGAACAATAGCTCATAATATTTCTGACCAAACGTTGAAAGGATTCATAGGCCTTTACTTTTTTTTCCAAATATTTCAAAGTGAAAGAGTAATGGGATTTCCTTTTATTAGTCGGATGATCATGTACATCAAAGGGCTAAAACCACACACCCATAAAACTCACAGGCAGACGCAGCGCGTTAAAATATCCTTTTCGTTGTCATCAGGCATATCCTTTCAACACTTTCTTTTCAACTTAACTCATTCTTTGTCATAAAAGGCTTAAAACATTCCGCTAAACAGCAGGTAAGTGACTGGCTGACGTACGACTGCGCGAACGTCTGAAACACATAACCCTTGCCATAAAAGGATAAGAAAGAGTTGTTGCTGTGCAGCAGGTACAACCCTTTTAATGGAGGCGTTTGGGAAAGAGCGATAACTCTTTATTTCTACAATAAAACTTAAATTTTAGACACTTCGTGTATGCGTGTAGATAAGTATTTTTGGGAATTTTTTTGCAAATTATTTTCCAAGAATTTTTTGTCATTTTTTTAGCATTTCTGAAAAATTTCCAAACCATAAATTGAACTATTGCGCATGATTTCGTAATAGTCTCGCTTCCCCGGTCCAAAGTGCATCATAAAACGTTTTTTAGACAAAATAAAAAATGTTTCTTTTTTTAAACAAAGCACATACATTTGAAAGAAATTGCATAAAAAACGTTTTTCAGCATTTAACACTTTTACAACTTCTTTGAATCCTTTGCTGACGCAAAACGAAACTAATTTTGTCAAAGGTTTACTCTGTCGAACGTGTTGCAAAACTTTGCTTATCCTTGATGTTAATGTTTCTCAGGTTTTGTCTTAAATTTTCCCTTTAGTGTCGATGAAAAAATCGCACAAAACATTGCAAATAATTTGCAAGCTCAATGAGAGTACAAAAAAGGACTCATATAAATTAACTCTGTTGTCTGCCGTAAATTTGGCTGCGTGAAAAATCCTTTAAAACTCTATCTTTCACCAACATACAGGATGAAGGATTTTATGGTTTTATTAAGGGTTATTTGCTAACATTCAAACGCATGCTATTTCTAACTCTTAAAATCTGCTTTTACAGGTAAAAGTAACGTGGCGGAACATAGAGTTATCTACCTGTGACCGATAGAGTTACACAGAAAGAGTTCTATAGCAAACATTAAAGAGGTTTGTTGTATGTGTTTTTGTTAAGGTGGTAGCAACGCAGCCTTTTTCACAGTAGGCAATTTAGAATGTCCTTGATGCTTGATTTCGTACTTCGCATGTGTATTTCGCGTTTAGTCGTTTGCAAAGAGTTTTATTGTCGAAAATCTTGCGATTTCTGAGAAACTTTGCGAATAAAATTCGGCATTAGGTAGCAAGAAAGAAAAAGAGTAAATTTTTCGCTGACTAAAACCACTACTGGCCAATAGAGGGCACTTTGTAGTACACTGAAAAAATTTTGTCAACTTCTGTAAGAAAAACAACTTTACAAGAGTTTACTTATCTTCTATTTTTGAACCAGATATAACTATATACAGGGTGTATCGCATAAAGTTAGGGAGCTTCTGGGAGGTGACAGAGGAGGCCTAGACTAACAAAAAATTGCACTTGGAGGGTCTAAAACGTACCCCTGAGGAGATATAGGGTCAAATATGATTTTCTAACTTGTTATACAAAAAAAAAAAATGTTTGACTTTAGCGCCCATTTAGTATGAAAAAGGTCCCATTAGCATATCTTTTTATAATTTTTTTTTTTTTGAAATTCTCGTTAAATTGCCTTTAATCCAATAGTACATTTGTCATGCCAGTTTTTGATTTGAGGTCGGAAAAAAATACTTTTCTATGTAACACACGGGAATAAAATTAAAATATCAAAGGTCCAGAACTTTGCGAAATCCTTTTAGCCCTATAAACGATATACACTATCTGAAAGCTCATACAATTAGCTAAAACTTTGCTATAGGGTTTAAGCAAAGCTTACAATAAAACCAGGTGGCACCACCGAAAGTTTTGTACAGTTTAAAAAAAATTTATTTGAGCACTTCTGAAACCAAAAATTTCAATTTAGCCAAAAAAAGTAAGATTTTCGAAAAAACCAGGTGGCAGCCCTAAAAATCTATGTTGGTGCTTCAAGAGGTTTATGGACAGCCTTTAATCAGAAAAAGAAACTAAGTTCAATAAGTCTAATGAACAATCAACAACAATGTCTCGTAAGAGAACCATTCTCCCGCAGTAAATTTGGTGGGAGAATTACTATACGGTAGAATGAAAAAATATTGCGAAAATAGTAACATCACAATGGAAATAGCAATTATTTTTAAGAAAATTGAAACTGGTCGATAGTCACTTTAACTTCATAATTTATCTAGGGGAACCTGCCTATCTATCATTAAAATTCTCGTAATTTCGAGAGCCTGCATTGTATGTGGAAAACAAATCCGCCCTTGTAGGTTTTAATTGTAGCTAGCGTAGCATGTCTCAAAAACCAGAGTGTGTTACCAACTAACAATTTGGCAATTTTTCACAACAGACGGCGCTAGTGAGCCTTATGAGTTATGCATAATGGCGATCCTGCTCAGAGAGTTTACTCGTGGCCTATAGCACAATCGCTTAAGCACCGCGTTCTCTTTCATTAGAAATCCGGAGTCACGGGTTCGAGTACGGTTTCTGGCAAGATTTAACTAAAACTGATCTGATGAGGCTATATACATGTTTATATATGAAAATATATAAATATGTATGTGGAAGTAGCCGAAACATATGTAATCAATTTCCATGTTAACACTTGCTTTCGTCTGTTGTTGAAAAATTGCAAAAATGACTGTTTAATTAGTTCAATATAAAATTATCATACTTCAATTTAGAAAAAGCGCGTTGGTACTTTCATTAGTACTATACAAGCAATGAAAAAAAAAACAGTCAATAAACTAACTTCAGTCACTTTAATTGTTTATTGTTTAATTTATATAAAGATAAAAGAATATGTATGGTAATACATAAAATACTTACAGGGAGAATGACACACACTTGATTTGTTTACAAAATTTTTAAACTTTTTTTTAAAAAAATGCACTCACTCACTATCGAAAATAACGTTATATCCAAAACAGGCTAAATAAGTGCACTAAGAAGCTGTTAGGGACAGCTGGGCGAATGACTTTTTAGCACTTTATGATATAATATAGTAAAATATTTAAAACTATTTTTTAAGCTATTCTTGCTAAGCATCAGTATTACTTAAATGGTTTTAATATCAAATTCTAAGTAAATTTAAACATGGTTTTGAGCACCGGCTCATTGAATAGTACATTTTCCGGAGGATCACACATATATTTTAAAGTTCTTTTATGCTTTGGATAAAATTTGTACAGCAATTATATTTAAAATGTTGCATCAATACCTGAAAAGTGGTTGCTATTATACAAAATATCGAATTCAAATCCAAAAACACTTTTTGGAAACCCATTTCAGATTGTGAGCAGTGAAACACATTAAGTGCAAAAAACTTTCCCACACTTTTGCAACACGATATTGAACATATTCAGACAAGGGAGCCATCATTTCGTGTCAGGCATTTAGAGTGTGGAAGAAGTAGAGATCAAGAAAAAAATCAGAGAAATACAAATTTAAAGCAACAAAAATCAAAAGAAAAAAAAAAAACATTTCTCATCGATCGATGATCGTCGATGTGTGAATGAGCCAAAGCACCGCAGTAGTCGTTAAGAAAGATACCCGCATGTTGCAGCGCCAATATTGATTTGCTCTATACATGAAATGAAAGGAATACGAAGGAGTAACAATCCTTGCCAGACTAAGCCCAACTTGAGTAGTGTCGATCGAGTCAAGAGAAAAGCAATCACAGACAGACACAGACAGACACAGAAATGCAGCAGACGCAGAAAAAAGTGAAGTGTTAAACATGTTTTACGATTTTCAACAAATCGTGACTTAAAACATCGACATGATGAAGGCGTTGAAGGCGAAATTTGTACCAAAAAAAAATAAAAGGAAGATGAAATAACAGACAGAGGAAGCAGAGATATTGAAGAAACTTTACGAAGCACTTTAAATAACGATCGATGAACGATCGACGGCAACCACGACTGTGACTATGGTGATATGCAGTGTGCAGTGATGATGACGATGATGCCGATGATGTTGATGGCGATGGTGTGATATTTACTGCAACTGCCGTATGCACTCTTGAACTTTACAAACAACACAGGCGTACTACAATCAAATATTTAGCAGACAGCGCAGCATATGGGGTGTAACACAAACAACGCAAAAACAATATGGCACTTCTTTTGATTTTGATGTGGTGGATGTGTCCTTTTTCACAAAATTTTGTTGAACAAATTTTTCGAAATTTCTTTGGCCGCGCTAGGGGTAAAATTTTAAGGCCGTGAAAACATATTTTTTGACACTTTTTTTAAAACATTTTTTGCGACACATTTTTCGACACTATTTTGGAGACACAGTTTTTGGCGGCACATCTTTTGAAAACTTTTGAAGACACATTTTGCAACCCTTTTTTGAAGACTAATTTTTTGACACTTTTTACCGACACTTTTTTTATGATTTTTTTGGCGACACATTTTTTGACAATTTTCTGGTGACATATTTTTCGACACTTTTTCTGAAAACATATTTTATGACATTTTTATTATGACACTTTCTCACGACACATTTTTCAACCCGTTTTTGAAGTCTCATTTTTCGACACTTTTTGGCGACCCTTTTTTAACATTCTTTTTGGCGAAACATTTTTTGACAGTTATTTGCGACCCTTTTTAGCGACATATTTTGAGACACTTTTTTGAGGACACATTTTTTGACACTATTTGGTGACACATTTTTCGACACTTTTTTGGGGACACATTTTTCGATACTTTTTTGAAAACACATTTTTTGACACTTTTTTTAGAACATTTTTTTGGCGACACATTTTTCGACACCAACTTGAAGACACAGTTTTTGGCGACACATTTAATGAAATCTTTTGACGACACATTTTTGTGACACATTTTTGAAGACACATTTTTCAACCAGTTTTTGAAGACTAATTTTTCGACACTTTTTGGTGAGACCTTTTTAACATTCTCTTTGGCGACACAGTTTTTAACAGTTAATTGCAACACATATATTTGGAGACACTTTTTTGAAAACACATTTTTTTACACTTTTTGTCGACACATTTCTTGACAGTTTTGGCGACAGATTTTTCGACACTTTTTTGAAGATAAATTTTTTGGCGACACATTTTTTTGACGAACTATTTTTGACACTTTTTCATTACATCTCGTTATATCTCGCAAACTATGAAAACTATTTTGGTCGTTAGGTGGGTGTTATCAAATAAGTGCCACGCTCACTTATCAAACATATCTGTGGACTTTTGACAAAACAACCTAGCTCGAAATTGGCAACTTTTCAGGAGAGCCTAAAAACTGATTAACTACTTTTCAATAATGTGGCTCAATTTCTTTGATGCATCTTTGAATCTCCACTTTTCATACATTTCATACATGCATTACTAATCTTAAAGTGTCAGCTATCAAATTATTTTTTTCTTTTGGTTCATAACACTTAACCGCACGAATGGCGCTAAGTTCAAATCGTGCGTGAACTATGAGACACCTTAATATCTCTGGAACAAGAAATCATAGATACATGGCGATTATACCAATAGAAGCGTCCCAGTGTGCCAAACGGACTCGTTTCGGATCCGTAGCGGGTTCATATTTTCGTTCTTTTTATCCGTTACGGAATCCGTTACGTATCCGTTACTGATCCGTTTGCGGGAAGGATTCCTAAAAATAAAACGAATCGTTTTTTCTTCTTTTATGGATCCGTTTCGAACCTGTAACGTACATCAAAAACGAATTCAAAACGGATTCGCTTTTAATAATGTTAATGCTGCTTATAAAAAAAAGAAAACAGGGTGAAGCGCTTATTTTTAATTAAAAAAAACAAAATTACAAAAAAAAAAAAAAAATACTAACCCGGCCGGGAGTCGAACTCAGGCTCCCGGGGTATTACTCTTTCATGCACGAGACGTTAGACAACTAGGCTATTGGCCGATATGATGTTTACTTAACTGATGTAGACTTATTTGATGTTGAGATTTAAAGTTTGTATATTAAACAAATTTCTGTTGTTTTTTTATAAGTATTCTGTGTTGTTTTTCTTCCCTTCTTTTGATAAAAAATGTTATATACTCAAATTTGGAACCAAAAACATTTTTTCAAACAGAGTTTGAAAAGTTTACAAAAAATCATACGCAATAAAATAAAAAGAAAAAAAAAAACAAATCAAAAATATTTTTTTTATCATAAAAATTAAATAAAGCAAATCCGTTTTGAGTTCGTATTTGAAGTATTTACGGAATCGAAACGGATTTGCCCAGGTTCGAATCCTACCAGAGGTGGATTTTTACCCTTTATTTTTCTTCCTTTTTTTTCTTTTTATTATTTTTTAATTGCTAATAGGCGCATCAAAACGGTTTTTTTCTGTAAATATACAGCATTAACATATTTAAAAGCAAATCCGTTTTGAATTCGTTTTTACATAAGTTTCGGATTCGAAACGGGCCCGCAGTGCGGAATTTAATTTTTTTTTATTCGCTAATAAGCGCTTCAAAATGTTTTTTTTTTTTATCCAAACAAAGCGTTTTGAATTCGTTTTAGATGTACGTTACGGGTTCGAAATGGATCCGTTACCGCGGATTACGTTTTTTATACCTTTATGAACTCGTAATGGATTCGAAACGGATCCTCATCCGTTTTTGTGCACATTGGGGTATTTCAGTTTTATATTTAGGACTAAAATCATGAAGAATTGTCTTATCTCGACTTAGGTTGCTTTGTCAAAAGTTCACAGATATGTAAGTAACTTTCCCTTTTTACACGTGTACTAAGTTGCAAGCGCTTTACGTTTTCATCAATCTCTCTATGTCTGTGCTTTTCAAACTCCACCAAGTTAAACTTAATGCTTTTGCCCAAGTCATATTGTTCATTTTGAGCCACCCTAAAACACAGCACATCCTACAGACATTGTTGAACTCGTTTGCTGCTCCGGCAGCAATTTACACTTTCAACCAGACGACGAAGATGCAACCAAAATTGCACTTCACAAGAGTTGGGTGGCTGTCAGAGTTGAGTTCACATTCGTGAGACTTCGATTGTGCGGCCTGTCGTTGCATTAAAATTAAACTTCACCAACGAACGGATCAACGGCGGCGGTGGCGGTGGCGGCGACGTTCGTGCAATCCAACAAACACAGCAGAGTGCAATGTGATACCACCACCACAACCATGTGGCCATGATCGATGCTTAATCGCATCGAGCGTGGTTTATCTTCACAGTCAAAGAATCTCATTGGCTTTAAGCCTAGTTGCCATTTTTGCCTTTTCGTGTCCGGAGCTTAAGCGACGACGAGAGATTTGTGCAATGCCCGACTGAATTTTTATAGTGAAATCCTTGGAATTGTGCGCTGCGCATAAATTATTTTGCAACCAAACGTGGCAAATTCCGGTTCCCGTTCGCATAACACCAGAGGTCGCTGCCGCATTAAGTGAGATGCAGCAGCAGCCGCAACACAGTGATGAGGTATCGCTTCTTGGCGCATGCCAACAGCGGGCGGAAACTGGGCAACGGCACGCTTATTGCAAAATGTTGCGCTGTTGCAACAACAACAGACACCACTACGTTGCATGCATAAGTTCCAAGTTTTTTTTTTTTTTAATTTAGACGACTGCTGTTAATAAATAAAACAAAAGGAGTAGACTCGATTGCTGAGACATTGGCAGTTGAGCATCGATGAGTTTTGGACAGAGTCACGAAAGTCCTAACAGCAATCAAGATGATGCGCTGTTTCTTTGCAAGTAGTCAAGATGATCTAGCGAAAGGAACCAAAAAGGGTCAATATACAAGGTGACTTGTTGAAATTGCTACAAAAACAATGAAGGAATGCATGGTCCATTTTATGTTTTTATGCCAAAAAGAGAAAAGTGGTTTCATAAGATGTTAACGTTGGTTGTGGCAGGTTAATTGATGGGCTCTGTAATTTATGCGCAGAATACGATTATGTTCCGAAAGGAGTCTGCAAGATTAAAGTGAATTAGGACAAAGTCTAATTTACTCTCAAAAACCGTTAGTTTCGGACTATAATTAAACTAATGGTCGTTTTGTAAATTTATAAAAATATCTATGTTTTCGGCACAGAAGTTTAACTTTGAAGTATGGAACTTTTCACTATCATGACAAAGGTTTAACATGAATGCTTAAAAAAAAAGGAAATTTGAGTTTAAAAATAAGCAAGTAATATTAAACAATCGCTTAAGGATATAAAAATTCTAGTGCTTGGTATATTCGATAAAATATGATGGATAGTTGAATTCAACTAATATCGATGTTAATATAAGGTTTTCTTAATAGATGTTCAGAAAAATCACATTATGAAAAATTATTTAGCCTCTAAGTCCTTTATGTCCTTTGGGGCAATGTAGTTGCAAACAGCGGAAAAAATTCTAGTAAAATGCGAAGTAGTTCTTCTTTCGAAAAAAGTCTATTATTCCCACAATGGTTTTCAAATCTTTTTTTATTTAACTTTTGACTAGTATTGACATTAAATATCTTGACCTTAGATTCTCGAAACATTTTCAAAGACAAAAACTTTGCAGAAATCTTATCTTACTCAATGGATGTCAAGAAATAAAGATGTAGAGGATTTTAATGAACTATTCCCATTTCTATACAAGACTTTGAATAAAATAAGAAACCCCGGGAAGTAATAAAAAAATTTTCAGCAAGCTTACAGGTCTGTCTGCAAGCGTTTGTGTCAAGATTTCCAAATGGTATACTTAGATCTATACCAAACTATGGATCTCACCACAGATTTTAACGATGAACTCATGCTTCGAGCAGAAATAGGTGTATTTGACATTGAAACGAAACACAAGAGAATAGTGGGCCGAGAGAAGAATCGTTTGAATCGTAAAGCTAAAATTAAATGTTTTCAAAATTGTTGCTTGATTTTGTCCTGGTCAAAAATTAAAACCACTACACGGCAGCATTTTGAAAAATTTGTATAACAGTGCCATGCCTTCTTGTCCAAGTTCACTTAGTTTTTGTTCATAGCTTTCACTATCTATTTCAAGTTGTGCGAAATTTTGTTGTATAACCGCTTGTACAAGTACATTTTGAAAACTTTGAGTGTATGGGCGGTACCACGTCCTCTTGTCCGAATCAATTCAGTTTCTGATCAGAGCTTCCATTTACTAACCTTAGTTTCTAATTGAAATTTGGTTGGATTATCTCAAAAAACACTTTCAGTATATGCACAGCCATTCTGTGCCTAGCGGAACAAGATTTGCCACATCCCTTCCAATATCGTTGAAACTTGGTACATGGTTTCGTGTCATGCCTAATTTGATAGAAAAGCTAAAGAAAAACTTTTTTTTGTGACTTAAAGGAGTGGAAAAATTTGTTATCTCACATAATTGTCAATAACTTGAACATTTCCTTAACGATTTTCATGCTTTTGGAAAGGTATTGAATCAGGCTATAAGCGCAAAGTTAATTTTTTATTTGATTAAAAGTACTAAAAGTACTAGGTTCTACTTTTTTAGCACAAAAATACTAAAAATGCTCTATTGCCTACTTTTTTCACCAAAATATATTTTTTGCAAAGCAAAAAAAAACTAACCTTTCATATGAAAAAGAGGACAGAATGGTATGTATCGCGGTGTAGAAGACCACAAAAATGGTCCATTTCTAAGACACTTCTTAACCGATTTTCATTTGACTCATGCTGTTAGCTCAAAGTAAATTTTCTGCTATCTAGCAAAAAGTTATATTTTCACTACTTTTTTAGTACTAAGATTTGTAAAAACGGTAGTCGGCTTATTTTTAGAACTTCTAAAATATTTTTTTCTGGAAAGAATACAGAAATTATCTTTCATATAAGCCAAATGAAAAGATGCAACCAGAAAAATATTTTAGGAGGCCTAAAAAGTAGGCCGAAGACCGATTTTATAAATCTCAGTACTAAAAAAGTAGTAACAATAGTTATTTTTGCCAGATAGCATAAAATGTCTATAATAAATTAAATATTTTGTTTTCAAAAAAACAAAAATAGTATTTTGGTCTGGTCTGGTCAATGCTAAATATTTAAGAAATAAAAAATATTCACAATCTTTACTGATTCATTTTTTCGAAAGACATTGCAGTACAGTACTTGGCCAGTACAGAAGAAGACTTTCATGTGTAGGTTCTTGACCCATTTTTGGACTATAACATCAATAAAGTTTCAGTACGAGACACTGCCGCATAAAATGTTGTTTAGTCTTAAATATATATCGCGAAAATCCGTTTTTTGTTCAATCGATAAGTCTAATTTCAATGAACTTTTCTTTAAAAAATGTCCAACAAAGGTCAAAGTTAATATACCCTTGGTGTAGGGTATAAAAAAATATATTTATCGGAAAGCTGATTTTCGTTACTAGTTTTATTGATCTCCACAATCAAATCATCAGACGAATTTACCGAAATCCGAAAGAACTGCTTCGACTGATTTCGCCAAAAGAGCTTGCAACCAAAGGCGCTATGCAAGAAATATAATATCAATGATTTACATACAGCAGGGCGATGTATAACAAGGGAAAAACAATAAAAATTAGAACTTTTTCATATGCTGCATTTAATTTTTTGCTGTGATTCTCTTTTAATCTATGCAAAGGGCTAAATGCAATATGCTTGTCGAGTTCTTTCGAATGTCGGCAAATTCTTCTGATGATTTGATGGTGGAGATCAATGAAACCAGTAACGAAAATCAGCCTTCCGATTAATATATATATATTTTTTTTTTTTTTTTTTTTTTCTACGCACTTTGCTTTGTTTTTGTAATGTTTTTGTTTTTACTAAGAAACGTGGAACAGTAAGTTCAACTACCAATGACATTTGATACATGCTTAGACGGTAACTAATAATGTCATGTCGCCAATTTTTAACATTTGTTTTAAAACACAAAAATCAAGTGATTTCAATTAAACAAGTTAAGAATTTAATTTTTTGAATTTACGTCAATTTTGAGTCTGATTTTACTGGATTATTTTTGGAAATGCACAGAATTTCTTGATGATAAGTTTTTCACTGGCAGCTTACCCGGAAGCAACTACTTGAATATAAATTTTTATTTTAATTTGTCCCTTTTTCTACATCAACTCATAGGATGCGTGGTACCGTTAGTGATTTTATTCACTTGTTAATTCAAAACACTTCGAACGAACCTTTAACAAAGCAAAGTTCAAACAAAAGCTGTGTTTCCAAGGCTTTATTCAAAGAACATTTCCGGCGCATGCAATAGTCTTCGAATTAAAAGGTGTTAATCAGTAAGGTATTGTGAACTGGTAATTCTTTTTTGTAATGTATAGTAAGGACATCAAATATCACTGCCTAATTATTTGTATTTTACAATGACATTGAAATGGGTTAGCTAAAACTACGATATGATTTTTGTATTTAATTCAAAGTGAATACAATTTTTAACGCTAGATAACACATTACAATACACATACACGTATAATTGAGATGTTAAGAAGTAATAGAAGTTATATCTTAAAAAGCTATATTCTTTCAGAATTGTTGCAAGCCTATTTAGGCCAATTTTTCCTTTTTTTTCTGGGCACACTTTACTCCCAAAAAAATTAGCAAAATAATTCACAACAAATCGTTGTTTATCTAGGACTAAGTAGAACGAAAAAAAACCAACAAAGTCATAAAAAGACAAAACCAAAAAACTGACAAAACTAACCTAAAAACAACACGAAAAAACCAACAAACCACGCTGTGACCTGACCATTGCTCTAATCTGACAAAAATCATGTCATGTCGAACAATTAGAGAGCTTTTGACAAAACAAAAAAATTAGATCATAATGCAATGGTGGCAATTACCATAAAATATTTAAATCTCTTGCATATTTCGCGAAAATCCTGTCAACTGTGGCGGATTCGTAGATTAAAAATATTTCCGAGAAATGCAAAAAAAAATAATACAGAAGATTTTTTAATTGTTTCTAGACAGCAGGCGTGCTAACGCAGAAACTAAAAAGGTCACCACTGATGACCTTGTTATGGTAAAAACCAAAGTTCTTTGAAATATATAGTTTTTTCTATAGCATTACGTAATTGTTCGTGCTACAGTTCTGCGTTCTGCCTTGTTATTTTGTATATTGATGCGACCTGAATGTCCTGAATTTTTTAACAACATGTTGTAAAACAACAGTCCGTCAGTCAGTCAACAGCATGCGACTTTATGATCAACGCAAAAGATCTAGATCTTCGGTGTCTGTCCGGCACTTTTGTCATGCGGCAAATTGCATAACATTGCATCCTATGTCACGTTATGCCTTCAATTGCATATTTTACGATCCTCCTGCACTCAGTCGGGTGTCGCCGTCGTTGCGTTTTGACCTCTAAAATGCGTTTTTATTACGCTGCTGCATTGCTTACGTAAGCGTAGCAAAGACAGACGGACCACCAGGATATACTTACTATCTATGTATGTTATGCAATAATCTTTTAATGCCGTACAAAAAAGAAGAATAGCAGCTCGTATTACTATGGTGATCGTAAATTATTAATGTAGAGGCGTGTTGCATGGGTGCAGATCGATAAATTTTTGAGTACTCAATTTGTATTCCATGTTCTATGGTGATGTATATAAAAATGCAAGAAAAAATATCGTTCAAAAATTTAATCATAATTTGGGATATTTTAATGAATTCTTTACAAAATTGATGGGATCCATGGAGACAACCAACTTCATTTTGATTTCTCAAAAGTATTCAAAAGATTTTTGCAATCAGAAACACGAGTATTTTCATTTAACATTGTTCTTTGGCTACATTTGGCTACTCAGGCTATATTCGGCTCTATAAATGAGGTAGCTGGAATAGCATTATCAAAACTAACGATTTTCGCTTTCAAAACTGGAACCTTCGATATTGATGAAAATCATGAAGCCAGAACAATACTATTCTCCTAACAGAAGGGAGTTTGTGGTTACGCTATGAACCTAGTAGGTCTATATGAGGTTTTTGCTCTTTGCAGTTACCGCCACCCTAACCTAACCTAAATTTGGGTTTCCTTTTCTGGTTTTTATAGAACATTATGGTGGTCCGCGTCCTAATGTTAACTAAACTGAGTTGAGTTTTTTCTATCACGTCAAGATTCTAAGATATCCTGCTTTTGAAGTACAAAAATCGCTGTTTCGAGGCATTTCAGATATTATATCACACTTAAGAGCTGTCCATTAATTACGTGAGACGTTTTTCCAATACTTTTCACTACCACCCCTTCCAATCTTGCGTAATCCGTGAGAAAATATTTTCTTTTATAGATAACATGAAATTCTCCAACTAAATGAATAAAACTATTTGAAAAAAGAAACAAATCAGCGGCCCCAAAATCTCTGATTTCGCTAAAAATCTGTTATGGTTTAGTTTTATACCAAACCAAATAAAGATAGGAGAAAAAAATTTTACGATTTTTTTGAGGAGTTTAGAGAAAGTTAAAAAATCGGTAAATTACGACAAACACTCCTTCACATAATTGTCCATAGCCTGGTAGTTTTTTAACCTATTTTCATTTCAGGACCATTCTCTAAATGGTATTGAATAAGGCTATAAGCCCAAAGTATTTGTCAAAAAATACTAAATTTAGTACTTTTTAGTAAATGATGATATGTTTAAAAAAGTTTCGATGCTCCTATTAACTATAAATGACCAAGACCGATTATATGTTTAAAAAAGTTTCGATGCTCCTATTAACTATAAATGACCAAGATCGAACACTAGTCTTTGTCTTGAGTATCATCTTGATGAAGACCAAGAACCAAGTCTTGGGATTATATCACCGTCTTGGTTTCAAAAAATAACTAAGACCAAGACTGTCAGGGAATATAACCATAATAATAACAAATTCTGTTAATTGGATTGATGTAGGTAAAGTAGCCTTATAGCCGCACAGACTGCTTCTTCATTAATCATAAAGTAAGTTTTTGGTCCATTTTTGAATGCCGCTGACGCTAAAATTATACGGAGGGCCTAACAAAAGTTCGCTTAGTAGGTGTCATGTTTCAATTTTTAGTAAATCAGAAAATTGCATGCTATTTGTTATAGTCTTACGATATATCATTTCAATTTTCAGAAAGATTGGTCAAAATGGAAAGAAGAAAATGTAAAATTCGTGAAACAATGTCAGCAGATATTCCAGTACCAACGCAGTACCAAAGAGATTCAGTTTGCTATTCTTTTTAGATTTTGACGTAAGCTCAAGTCTGTGGAAATATTTAGTGAATGCCAAATAGCATTCAAAGTTAATGCGCCATCCCTCGTGACTATTTCAAAGTGGTTCCGAAGATTCCAGACAGGTCATTTTTCTGTGGAGGACGAACCTCGAGAAGGCCGCCCAAAATCTTCGACTGATTATGAATGTGTAGCGCTGGTTAAGTCTAAAATTGATGAAGATCCAAGATTAACCCAGGAAATTATTACTGTGGAACTGGGCTTGAATGCCATGGCTGTAACGCGAATATTAAAAAATGATCTTGGATACACGAAGAAATCTGCCCGATAGGTTCCTAGAATTTTAAGTGATGCTCAAAGAGAGGCACATATGCGTTTTGCGTAGTATTATCGTGAAAAATTCAAAAACGTAGAGTCTAACACTTTCAAGAAAATTTTAACAGGTGATGAAGCATGGTTTTACAAATACGACCCTGAAACCAAACAACAATCCATGGTATGGAACCCAGAAGGTGCAAATCCACCTGCTAAAGCAGAGCAACAAAAGTAATGATGTCAGTTTACTTCACCAGAGAGAAATTTGTAGCTGCTATTCCTTTGGAAAAAGATCAGACGGTTACTACTAAGTGATGTACTGAAACCTGCTTACCAAAAGTTTTCCAAAATTTATTGGGAAAACGCCAAAAAAAGAGCTACGCCGCTACTTTCTACATCGATAATGCTGAAAAAACGACCGATTTTATTGCGCTTTCAGGCATCGAAGAAATTCGTCCAACACCTTATTCCCCAGATCTAGCGCCTTGTGACTTCAGCTTGTTTCCAAAAATAAAAACAAATTTAAGAGGGAGAGTCTTCAACAGCAATGAGGAGATGATAAATGCGGTTAATGATGAAATTGTAGAACTGCAAAAAGTTGGATGGATTTATCGACTTCAAAAATTTATCAAAATAAATGGCGATTACGTTGAGAAAATACAAACAGATGAAGAATAAAGTTATAAATTTAAAAAAATTTTTATCCAGTTTTTTCAATTCTACTAAGCGAACTTTTGTTAGGACCCTCGTATATATGGCATTTTTTGTGGACCATGGCAATATTTTTGATCAGTGACTGGCAGAATAGTCTTTTGGCTAGTATCCATAGAACTTGTTGCTCTCACAGTTAGATTTTCTGGTCTGTCTCTCCTTAGATGACATGCCATTTATAAGGCACGTTGAGGGTCCATTCAATCATGATGCTGAGTATACCCTTTCTTGTTTATTGCTTCCTAAATTGACTTAATAGTACAGTCATTGGGCACTTAAAAATAGGGTTACCTGGGAAGTTTTCCGCGATTGTTAAAAAATTTTATTTTTTTAGATTTCGATGTGCTATGTCCGAATTTTGACTGTGCCACCTAGTATCTTGTCCAATCGCTCCGCCATATTGAAAAAATCAGTTTTTTTGCAAATATCTCGCTAACGATTACTTAAAGAGAAAAACATTGTTTGACAATTTGGTAGCTTATTAAATTTCCTATCAAAAATCCTTAGATTGTTTTCGTACGAGTAATAGCTAAGGAGATGTCTTAACTAAGTTTGGACTATGAGTTTTCATACAAATTTGTTGATTTTTAAATTGGCATAACTCATTAACGGTCAGTTGCACCAAAAAAACCTAACTACTTGTATATAAGATATTTTTAAGCTATAAGTCGTACGAAAACAATTAAATGACCATTTCGATTCAAAGTTTTACAAGCTACAAGACCGTCCAACATTGTTTTTTATACCCTACACCCAGGGTATATTCACTTTGTCCTTCCGTTTGTAACGCAGAGAAGGAGGCGTGGCAGGTATGGTATATATTCTTGATCAGCGTCACCTCCTGAGTCGATATAGCCATGTCCGTCTGTCTGGTTGGCTGGCTGGCAGTTTGGCTGGCTGGCTGGATGTGCGTGGAAATATTTTTTACGGGAAAAGTAACCATGATAATTCAATGAAATTTGGTGCGTTGTCTTTGTCGTAAAAGTTAGCTCGTGGGATTGAAAATGAGCGAAATCGGTCAACGAACACGCCTACCGCCCATACAAAAAATATATTCAAAATGCAACTTTAGGAGTACTTTTCACAACAATTCAACCAAAATACACTTAAATACTAAAAATTATTAGCGAAAGCTCTGAGCAAAAAGTGGGCGGATTCGGACACGAGGGCGTGGCACCTCCCATATAAGGAGAAGCTTTAAAACGCTATACTTAAAACGTTTTTCGAAATAATCCAACTGAATTTCACTCAGACACTAAGAACTATAAATGCAAGCTCTCAGCAAAAACTCATATAAGCAAAATTTTTAAAATACTGCAGTTTAGGGTATTTAATGTTTGGCCAGGCCAAATGTTACACACTTACTAGTTTTCTCTTTGAGTAACCTTTGGCGAGATATATGAGGCGCGAGCGAACAAGATATGAGGTGGGAAAGTCAAAATTCGGAAAAATCACATCAAAATCTTCAAAAATAACCACTTTTTAAAAATCCCGAAAAACTCTCAAGGTAAAACTACCAAATGTATAAGTAAAGAGTTATTTTTATTGTAAGACTCTATTCATATGTACTTCATCGTTTTAGAACAAAGAGTATTTTGTATTATGATAAGTACTAAGTTGAGTTTCGTTTCCATATTACAAGAGATATAAAGTAGATTAATGTTGTTTTTACCAGGTACTGCGCAACGGAAGCACTTAATATAAATATTTATCAACTAACCCCTAGCTGCTGCTACTAAAATCGATTTTAACGGTATATCAATAACAAATTAATTTAAATATTGCGAAAAATAAAAAAACTAAAATATACATACATAGTATACTAATGTATACATAGATAAATTATAATACATGCATAAAAAGCGCCCACACAGCTTGGCAAATACGTCATCACCCAGAGAGAACGAAACACCGCCGCCAAACAAACGTCTTATGCGGACGCCCTCAAAAATTTCCGACTAAACGAAATGTTTCTGTTTTTTGTTACGGAATGCGAACGCAAAAACAAAAACCAAAAAAAAAAATTTAAAAAAAAAACAATAAAAAAAGGTAAAATAAACAACATTTGCAATCGAAATCCAAACATCATCGAAAGCAGCTCAGCAGCTCAACAAATAGCCGCCAACCACCAACATCTCCCAAAATAGTCAGCAGGCGCGATCACCGTCGCCACTGCCGCCGCCGATCGATGACGGTGATGGTCAGCCGCTGACGATTACAGCTAAAAATACAAAAGTTGCTAAATTTGCATGCGAAAATAAAAACAACACAGCAAGGATAAGTTTTTTGTTAAGTAAATATTTTGAAAACAGTTGCGAGTATGGGAAAGCAGCGCGAAAAGATTTCTGAACATGCAATCGACGCAAAAGGCGCACAGTGATGCTGAACGCTATTCATTCATTTCTATCCAAAGAGCAGCACAGTGTGCGCTAACTTAATCAGACCTGGGGCCTTACTCTGTAATGCGATGCGATAGGAAATGCGTTGCGAAAGCTAGATTCGATGCGAAAAATAATTGCCACTCTGTAAATCGTTCGCATTGGGAGTAGCGCTGCCAACGATGTCTCACTAAAAACGCTACTCCCAATACGAATAATTTACAGAGTGGCAATTATTTTTCGCATCGAATCTAGCTTTCGCAACGCATTTCCTATCGCATCGCATTACAGAGTAAGGCCCCTGTTCTGTAATCCGTACGGTTTCAATTACTTTTCACTTAGGAGGCTTTTTAATGAAAATGGTGAGTCATACAATAAAAAGTATGGGAATTTTCTTTGTGGAAAATTACAGGTTCTACAAATAGCATTGATTTGCATTAGCGAAAAAGTAACCGTTTCGGAAGTATTCTTTAAAAACCGCAAAAAGTCGAAAAATTCGACTTTATAGAATATTTCCGAAACAATTATTTTTTCTTTTTTTTTTTAAATACAAATCAATATAATTTGTAGAACCTGTAATTCTCCATAAAAAAGATTCTCATTCTTTTTATCGTGTGACTCACCGTTTTCATCAAAAAGCCTCCTAAGCGAAAAGTAATTGAAACCACGCGGATTACGGAACAGGCCTGATTAAGTCGAATTCAAACAGTGACAAGTATTCAAGAGCTTCTGACGCTACTAAGTTAAATCGATTTATGAGCTGTCCTGTGGTCAAAGGATTATTGACATACTTAATATAAAACCACGCTTACTACGCTCAGCACTGCTACTGGTCAAAAATTACACCATAAATAGTTCCAAAAATTCTTAAAAAATTTACACGTATTCTTTGGATGATTTTTTGTATTTTATTTCGTATACATTTTTTTTCTTTTGTAAGATGCCTTCTTTTGAGTAAGAAGTCGTTTTTATGATCACGCATTTGAAAAATGCTCCAAATTTTTCCAAAAATGTAAACTTAATTTTTGAACCAAATTTGGGTATCCATTCTATGAAGAAAAAATAAGTTATGAGCAAAAAAACACGTTTTTTATGGACAAGAAAAAAAAATGATATAGACATCGTTTTTAAGAGTCCTACTTACTTTCGAGACAGTGTCGGAATGGATCTACATTTCGACCCTATCTCGTCAATGCGTTCTGAATCAAATTCATTAAGAGAGAAGCACTAGTAGTTCATCAGCCTTTTCGTCATCCAGTGACCAGTTGCTCTGAGCTGCTTTCAGCCATTTACGTTGCCTCAATTTCTGTCCGATTGTAGCTTTTGATAATCAGTCACTAGACTAAATATTTTTATATGAAGAGCTATGCAAACTTTTAATCGTCTCTATTTGGTATAACCTTTCAAACAAGCTATGGATCTAGTATAGGTTAACCAACCGGCTCGGACTCAAAATTCTACAACAAATTAAGTTTATGGACCATAAGTCATAAATAACAGATCATAGCCCAAAGATTATAGACCATATATGATTGGCCATAAAATATCGAAAAAGACAATCAAGGACAGATCATAGACAGATCAAAGGCTTAAGATCATATACTTATTACCAACCATACACCCTATATTATGGACCAAAAACCAGATCACAGATTATATACATATTATGAACCATAGACCATGAAAACAAATCATAAATCACATATTATGGACCATTGACTATAAAGGACAGATAAAAGATCATAGATTATGAACCATATGGTATACCATACAGAACAGAAGAAAAACCATATATTATGGACCATAGACCATATGTTATGGACTCTTACTTTTGCCCCACCTGTATTAAATAATTATTTTCTTGTCCCGGATTTGGACATCGAGAAAATGGTAAGCCCAATAAAGTATGACAATCTGATGTCTCAGCAAGTAAGAGACTCTGCTCCTATAAGCCGGTAAAAGTTAAAATGTGGAATTTAAACTGGACTTACACCATGCCGCGTAGTGATGTGATTGCTATGGTTTTGGCCTTGGATCATGAGTCTTAAGCATTGGTTCAGTCTTGAACTTAGTCTCGAAAACATTTCTGGAGATTGTTGAATATTCAAAATTTTGATACCATATTTTTTCAAAACAGTATGATTTTTAAAATGCCGAATTCCAAATTGAGAGTTTATTTAACACTCGAAAGGGACGGGTAATAAAATATAGGAAATAAACGCATATTTCAACAGTGAGTATCAATTAGCTAATGAAGAGCAGCTTAAGTAGCATTTTCATTGGTGTATGGTCAAAGTAGAAGACTAATCTAGCTTTTTCCGAACATAGTCGTTGATAAGGCTTTCTAGATTGGAAACCATAGACTGATTAGTATTAAACCTTTCACTGGTACACGATACTTAGTACGTTTTTTTAATGACAAAATGCTCTGACTAAGGTATTATTGCATTAAGGATTCTCTAATGATTTGTGAATTATTTTGACCGTTAAAAAAGGTTTATTTTGATATTGAAAGTGTGTTCTTTTGCTTGAAAACATTTTAATAGAAAAACAAAGATTATCTAATCTAATAACATGGGTAATTTAACTAAACCAACGCTTAAAACCTTTCAGGTTCTGTAAAAAACCTATGTAGTTATCTCATATTGAGCGAAATTTTTGACTTTCTCTCTCAAATTTTTTCGCGAACAATTTCTGACGGGAACACACTTGTTGGTTACCCGATCAAAATGCTAAAAACAAAAACAGAACAGAAAATCCAGGGAAAATATTTCGAAAACACTCAAAAACAACGACGTCAATGAAAATTAAAATGCCTCGCGTTTATTGAAAACAACAGCAGGAGCATCGTCGTCTGTCCACACGCTCGATTCGATCGTCGAACGTCTGGCCGTCTGTTCGTCATGTGTGCGTTTTCATTCGTGGGTGTGGATCACAAGTTTATCTATCGCAACTAACAAGGGCGTCTGTTGGCACGATCACTGCTGACGATCACTGCGTTCCATTCCGACTGCCAGCGGTAGCAATGACGCTTAAACGGTTTTATTTGTATTTCCACTTTAAGCAGCAGCAGCAGCATCTTTCCCACTCCATCCATGTGCTGTCCTCTGGTAGTATTGGATATTTTCGTATATGAGGGAGGTGGGCGAACCAAAAAACAAAAAAAAAGTGATCATAAACAATTGAATACACGCGCCTATGAGGTGGGTGAGTAGCAGAGCAAAAAAAAAATCAACAAAATTTTTAATGCGTTCAATAAACAAAAACAACAAATAAATTACGCATTAAGTTGTAAGGTGTTCTTTTGGAACTGGCATGAGCAAGAAAAGTCCAAGCAAACTTTTATTATAGAAATTAAAAACATTTTCGAATATCATTCTAAGTGATATTCTTGGCAAAGAGCTTGGTCAAAAAATCACATAATGCTCTATATGCACTATATGCTTCCGAATAATGGTCCAAAAAGTATATCGTGAAATTATTGCACAAATAAGAGATTCTGAATTTTCTGGATTATCAGTCGACTTTTCCCTGGACTAGACCTTTACTGCATAACGCAGCTTAATAGTTCGTTGACTGAAGGTTGGACAGCAAATAGAACGTTTTCTAAAGTTTTTTGAGTCAAAAGAGCATCTTTCTAATGTTTTTGGAAATATAAACTCTAGTGACAAATAAAAGACTGCACTCACGATTTGATGCTTGCGGACTAAATCAATGTAGTAATTTGTTAAATGAAAATTGGACAGTCAATAGAACGTTTTCTTATATTTCTTGAACTAAAATCGCTTCACACATTCGTAAGCAAAAGAGACACTGGAATACTAGAATAAAGGCTTCTGTGTATAATAACTGGACACCATATCGAACTTGAAACACAACGACTAGCCAAACGTAGCAATTCTCTATATAAAAGTTGGACAACCAATAGCACGTTTTCAAACTTTTCTGCACACAGCTGATGAACACATGTAAGTACTCGCATTCTTCTGTAGAACGATTAATGAATGATGCAAAATTTTCACTTCCTTTTTCCTGAATGCATAACAAATGGAAACCTACCTACAACTTAAATAAATATTTAAACAGCGCTGACTAAAAAAGACACCTTTACGATCAAGATCTTAATTAAATTACACATGCGATAATTTAATTATTTTCGTTTATCACAGCAAAACATCACGATCAATTATAATTAAAGTGCTCCACCAGTCAGTGTTGGCCCAAGCGCGTTGTTGTATGCACAAAGTTAAACTTCAATTAAATTTTTATTAAAAGAAAACACGCCTTTGCGCAAAAGACGCGCACAGAACACACAGGTTTTACGCATTTTTTAATTTTTTTCTTAAGCTTAAAAAAGAATTATATAAAGGACAAAAAATGTGAAAAAACCAATATTGTTGATAATAAAACAACATAATCAAGGTAGCTAGCGTTTTGTGATTAAAACATGCAACATCAACATGCAACATATCTGCGCCTCGTACAACATATGATGACTACCAAGTGGCAACACTTTGTTGTAACGCGGTAAGCCAAGAAACAGGATTTGCCTGTAATAATAAATAACCTTAGTCTGTATAATTAATCAAAGGGTCTTGGGCTCAGAAGAAGGGAAATTCAGTAAAAAAGGAAAATATCACTGAACGCACAGACATCAACTTATGATAAACCAATAAAGGAGAGTAGCTGCTGATTTCATTATGGCGGCATTAAATGAATATGCTACGCATAGATCGATCAATCAAGCGATTAATCAAAATTTTTAAAGTCGAATTTTACGCAAAATTTAAGCTAATTATATGTAAAATATGCAAATTTGTAATTATTTGTATGATTTTCTTGTAATTTATGCAAAAGAAAAAATTAACAATTTTGAGAAGAAGCTGTTAGTAACGATCATTTGATTGATCGCACATTACAGTAAAAACAAATGCAAAAATGTGTTTAGCAAACACATTGCACGTTCATTATCATTATCTTCTCTTCTTATACGAGATAAAATTGTATGTTTCTTTGTACTTATTTCTGTGCCAATATTTTTTCTCGAAAACGGCTACAGCGATTTTAATGAAACTTGGACTAGTGTTAGATATTAGCTTACAATGAAGAATGAGCTAGGTTTGAACTTTGTAAATGCTCACCAGAGGGCGTGGCACAGCCTTAAATTTTAAATTTGATTTAGTAATAACTCGCAAATTATACAAGGTATTTGGATGAAATTTGGTGAGCGGGTACGGGTTAATAATACCTCGTAACGGACAAAAAGTGAACTGGATCGAAGAAGTGCCACGCCCACTTTTCAGCCCTTGAAAATTTTGATTCAATATTACTCGAAAACGACTCCAACAATTTTGATGAAAATTTAGGAGATGTTACCTCTGCAAACAAGGATTAATATGTGATATGCCGTTATATTGGGAAAACTCGTTGAAGGGCGTGGCACCGCCCACAAAAATATAAAACGGTATAAAAAGAAAACTAATAAAGCAAACATTCTGAAATTAACTGTGAGGTGCGTAATTGCAAAAAGGCATCTCTGTTCTGAAAGTGGGCGAAATATTGCCATTGCGCGTGGAACCTCCCATACAAGCCAAATACGTTAAATGCTATTTTTCGCAAATGTTACAAGATATTTTAATGAAATTTGGTATGTAGGTACTGCTTATTAATGCCTTATAATAACCGAAAAGTGGGCGGTATCGAAGAAGTACCACGCCCCCTTTTTAGCCGTTGAAAATTTTGATTTAATATTACTCGAAAACGACTCCAACAATTTTAATGAAAATTTAAGAGATTGTACCCTTGAAAACAAGTGTTAATATGTGATATGCTGTTATATTGGAAAAACTCGATGAAGGGCGTGGCACCGCCCACAGAAATATAATACGCTTTAAAAAGAAAACTACTAAAGCAATCTTTCTGAATTTAACGTAAGGTAGTCTACTTGCTATTAGGCACCATTACGAACTGAAAGTAGAGAAAATATCGCCTATGGGCGTGGAATCTCCCATACAAGTAAAACACGTTAAATGTTATCTCACGCAAATGGTACAACATATTTTGATGGAATTTGGTACACAGCTATTGCTGGCAAATGCCTTTTATATAAACAAAAGTGGGTGATACCGAGAAAGTGCCAGGCCCACTTTTTAACCATTCAAAATTTTGATTCGATATTATTCGAAAACGACTCCATTAATTTTAATGAAAATTTAAGAGGTGTTACCCTTAAAAACAAGGAATAATATGCGATATGCCGTTTTATTGGAAAAACTCACTGAAAGGCGTGGCACCGCCTACAAAAATATAATACGCTACAAAAAAAAAATAAAAAAGCAATCTTCGTAAATTTATCTGTAGGGAGTCTCCTTTTTATTAGGCACCTACGACCTGAAAATGGGCAATATATCGCTGGTGCGCGTCGAACCTCCCATACAAGTAAAACAAATAAAATGCTATTTCTCGCAAATGCTTCAACGTATTTTGATGAAATTTGGTATGCGGATCTGGATCATGAGTATCTTAAGCATAACGAAAAGTGGGATTCGTTCAACAATTGCCACGACCACTTTTTACCAAAATAAAAATTTTAGTTATAGTAGTAACTCAGGCACAAAAAAAGAATGGAATGAACTTCTTATTTTTAATATGCAGTCTTATGTACTTTTTGACGCTGAATCCGTCTTCATCAGCAAAACTGTCATTATACCTGCAGGGTTTTGAAATATCTTTGCTTGAAGTTGAAGAAAACGCTGTGTTCAGTCTTAACTGCGTGTCTACAAGAAAAGGTGAAAACCTTTTTTATTAATGGCGTTGAATAGCCACACTCTTCCTTATCAAAACTTTTCCAATAGGTCTTTTACTTTCCGAGGTAAGATCTTTTGAAGATATGATATTTCAGCCCCAATACAATAGACGAAATATTTTGGATGCCTGCCATATCCCATTTATTTAATTTTTTAATATTTTTCTATACCATTCCACACTTTCCAAATATTTTCTCATCGGTTAATTTATCATTTTGAAAGCATGAACATTGGAGGTGAAAAGGTACGAATTCCATCACAAAAAGTAGCTATGAATAATATCATCAACTAAAATAATAAGATTAGATTGTTGACCGAGCAGGGATCGGTCTCCAGGTACTTTATATTTAATGATGATGATTATCATAAAAGGTCACCATACATACAAATATATTAGGATGTATCAAATTTAAAAAAATAGTGTAACTCAGTACACGTTTTAACTATAAGGCCTTTGGGTGTCCCAGAAAACTATCAGTATGGTTTTACGTTATACAACTTCCATATATCATATAGATATACTGGCACCCATTCTAACTTATATCTTCAGACCAAGCCTAGAACTAGTAATATTGCCTGCAGACTGGCCTAAAACCCGCATTGTTTTCACTCCCATAGTGGAGAAAATAGCGGACTATACGCCCAAAGCGTATCGACCTATAAGTCTAACGTCGTTTCTTCTTAAAACAATGGTGAAAATTTTGGATCATTATCTCAGAGGGGAATATCTTATGGATCTACCTTATGCTTACCAAACAAATAAATCGACAGAAACCGCCATACATAGCCTCACAGCCAAAATCGAGAAGGCTTTGGGAAACAAGGAAGTATAACTCTGTTCATCTATCGACATACAAGGAGCCTTTGACAACTCGTCATTTGAATCAATTGAGGAAGCACTATTACAAAGGGAAAACCCGTTATGATCATTGATTGGGTCCTCAACATGCTTAAATCCAGGATAGTCATCTACAAAACGGGTACATAAAAACTAACTGTGAAGACAACTAAAGGATGACCCCACGGATGCGTACTGTCACTGCACCTATGGATACTTGTCATCGACAAATAACTGCGATGATCGCAAATTCGAGTACCAAGGCTTTGCTGACGATCCTTTTTGACTCTACCGTAACTGCAAATAGTTCTAAAATTAGCTCTAGGCTGGTGCCAAGACAAAGGACTCGCAATAAATCTTAGCAAAACCACACTGGTTCACTTTACCCGAAGGAAGAAGCTAAGTCTGGAAGCTTTAAGCTTGGGAAAAATGGTGCGAGGAGCTGAAATATCTAGGAGAAATTCAAGATGGAGTCGTGGGACCAAGGTTCCAAAAAGCAGTTGCGATCGAAAAAACTGCTGTCATATTTCAGGCGGTGGTCCACGCTTTAGAGTTGTGCGCCAGAGAATGTCTACGAAAGGGCACTTTCGGCTCCGACATATACGTTTATTTGGACAGTCTAGCGACTCGAAAATCATTAATGGCATTTTCAGTACACTCAAAGCTTGTCTGAGCGTGTTTTGAACTTCTTCAAGTCTTATCCAGGAGGAATGATGTTACTCTAGTCTGGATACCAGGGCAAGAGGGGCATGAAGGCATTGATAGAGCAGATTGCTTGATCACAGGGGATCACTCAATACTTTCATTGGCACAGAACTCTTCTGCGAAATGAACAGCAGCTTTAAAAATTATTCAATTTGGGAACGAGAAGAAATCAGCCTTACGGACCACTGGAGAGCCGAGGAGGGAATTCGGCAAGCGAAAAGGCTAATTAAGTAGAAGTAGAAGTTGTTTCAAATCTCAGCATAAAAGATATAAAATCATACAGTAAAATAATTACAGGGCATTGTAAGCTCAATTATCAGCAAAAAAGATGAGTTTGATAGACCATAACTCTTGTAGGCTCTTTTAAGAGGACTTGGAAACAGCGGATCATGTGCTATGTACTTGCCGCGCTGCGGTAAGACGCAGAATTAAGTACCTAGATGTCGAGGTTTTAGATCCTTATAACCTAAGTAGTGACAAGATTTATAGATAGTCTGGAATTATTCTGATATGGAAAGTGGCAGAACAAAAGATCTTATTAGCTCGCAGTGCGAGCCCGAGCCTTCAAATAATAATAATAGCACTTATCGCTGAAACCTTTGGTTTTCGTATTATATCGGAAAAGTGGTACACCCTCAGATATATTTTTAATATGCATACAAATCTTATAATGATCATTAACTATTCATTCATCCATCGATGCCATGGTAGCAACAAGACAACAAGATCACCACCAACATCGAAGTTGCCCCTCTACAGTCAATAAATGTTTCCAATATTTTGAATAATATGCCTCGTGCCGACACAAATCTATTAACTCATTTGTGTTGTTGTCTAAAGTATGGAATATTAAATTTTTTTTATTTCAACTTCACAAAAAAAAGAGTGTGATGATCAATTACAATTCATGAAATTTGCATAATGTCACGTTAAAACGATAAAATTAATGACATTTGTTTGCAAATAAGCAACGCGTGCAGCCGCTATTGTCGCTTTTGAATTCGATTTTAGTCGTTTTGTGTTTTCTTTGTTGTACACTGAATGAATGATATTGAAATGCAAATTTTTATATTAAACTTTCATTAGAAGCGAGACGATCATTAAAATGCAAAAATAAAATACAAAAATACATAAATCGATCGTGAATCTCTTCTCTCAAAACGGAATTAAACGTCACGTTGACAGCAAAATGACAAGCAAATCAAAGTAAATAGTGCCGTTACTTAAACCTGCATGTCATTAGTCATTTTTGTCGTCAGACAGTTTTCTCAAAAAAGAAAATGTTTATTTTTTCTACTTCTCCTACTTACTTATATACAACTGCTCTATGATCCTTTATTGATCCTTGCGTTGTACAAAATAATCGATCATCTGTTTTATTTTCCTTTTGGCACCAAATGCAAACAATTTGCCGTCAGTCAATGTTTATTTTGCTTAATCCAACTGTCAGTTTTCCTTTGTTACAAGTCCTGCCCTGCACTGCTACCACTTTTCTCGGCTACTTAACTACTTGTACTTACTTTTACTAATTTTGTATGCTACCACTTTAAATAAATATTTTTTTAAGGACTATTTGCACAATTCATTGTCGTCGACGTCGTCCTTTTTGTCCTTAGAGGCTAAGATGCTGTAGATAAATAAAAACTGTTTAGCCACTTGTTTGCATTTGAAATCTGGGTGGGCTGCATTGTATATTTGTATGGTATATATGTAGTTTTGTTTTTCAAAAATGTATTTATATAAAAATCCTGCCGTACCATGGCGTCAAAATTTTAAGGATCGTTGCTCTTTGTTTGCTAATGAAGAGTTTTCGGTTTGTGGAAAATGAAAATGACACAAAAGAAGTTGCGCACGTCAGCGGCTATCTTTAAAAACAATTACAATTTTTTGCTAGGGGAAACGAAGTGAGGTATTATTCTGGCAGCGCACTTTAGACGGCAGCAAAATGGGCTTTCTGTGGTCGTTCAAATAAATTTTTTAAATCGATATTAAGTAATTTTTTGTTCATAACATTTTATTGAACTCGAAAAATAAATGAAAGTCTACCCTCGGACGGCTTACATGATCGCTACGCCACTGCGCGATTTGGGTAGACCCAAATCAATATTATATTGAATTTTGTAAACTTGTTTTTAATAATTTTTTAATAACATTTTTTTTATTTTTTTTATTTTACATTAATATCGTTTCTCATTGTTAATAATTTTTTGGTCTTATTTTTTATGCTTATTCATAAGATAGACAATCTTGTAGAATTTTGTAATGAATTTTTAAATAAATGAAAAAAAATTAAAACCAACTGGAAAAGGTCGTTGGAAAAGGAAATCCAAGAATCGGGAAAATCGTGGCAAGAGATCAAAGTCATCGCAAGGGATCGTGACAAATGGAGAGATTTCATATTGGCCCTATGCTCCTCCTAGGAGTTAAAGGAGAATACATACATACATACATACACGCCACTGCGCCGAAAAGTAGATGGAAAAAACCTCCCTAACCAATAACGTCCAAAATAAAAACGAATTAATAACGCCCAAAAAATGTGAAAAACCGTCCAAAAACAAAAACTAAATAACGCTCAAAATATTTTCATATAAACTTGGGCAATAATTATTCTGGAAATAACGCCCACAATCAAAATCAAATCAAAAACAAAGTCAAAGTCCAATCAAAATAAAAGAAAAAGTAAAAAGTAAAGAGTAAAAAGTAAAAAGTAAAAAGTAAAAAGTAAAAAGTAAAAAGTAAAAAGTAAAAAGTAAAAAGTAAAAAGTAAAAAGTAAAAAGTAAAAAGTAAAAAGTAAAAAGTAAAAAGTAAAAAGTAAAAAGTAAAAAGTAAAAAGTAAAAAGTAAAAAGTAAAAAGTAAAAAGTAAAAAGTAAAAAATAAAAAGTAAAAAGTAAAAAGTAAAAAGTAAAAAGTAAAAAGTAAAAAGTAAAAAGTAAAAAGTAAAAAGTAAAAAGTAAAAAGTAAAAAGTAAAAAGTAAAAAGTAAAAAGTAAAAAGTAAAAAGTAAAAAGTAAAAAGTAAAAAGTAAAAAGTAAAAAGTAAAATGTAAAATGTAAAAAGTAACTAGTAAGGGTTTGAAATTTGGCATGGCCAAACATTAAATACCCTACACTGCAGTATTTTGAAAAGTTTGCTCTTATGGGAGATGCTACGCTCTTGTGCGAGTTCACCCAGTTTTTGTCCAGAGCTTGCATTTATAGTTTTTAGTGTCTGAGTGAAAAACGTTTTCAGTATAGCGTTTTGAAGCTTTTGCTTATATAGGAGGTGCCACGCCCTCTTGTCCGAGTTCTTATAGTTTTAGCTTAGAGCGTGTATTTATAGTCTTTAGTATTTGAGTGAAGTTTGGTTGGATTATCTCAAAAAACTCTTTCAGTATAACATTTTGAAACTTTTGCTTATATGGGAGGTGCCACGCCCCCTTGTCCGATTTCACCCCATTTTAACTGAGAGCTTTCATTTATGATTCTAAGTGTCTGAGTCGAATTTGGTTCGAATATTTAAAAAAAAAGCTTTCAGTATAGCGTTTTAAAGCTTTTGCTTATATGGGAGGTGGCACGCCCTCTTGTCCGAATTCGTTCAGTTTTTTTTCAGAGCTTGCGCTTACAATTCTTAGTATTTATGCGTATTTTGGTTGCATTGTCGTGAAAAATACTCGTAAAATTGCATTTTGAATATATTTTTTGTATGGGCGGTAGGCGTGTCCGTTGGTCGATTTTGCTCATTTTCAATCTCCCGTGCTAGCTTTTACGACAGAGGTAGTGTACGAAATTTCATTGAATTATCTTGCTCAGTTTTCCCAAAAAGTGTATTTCAACACACAGCCAGCCACCCAGTCAGCCAGCCAGACAGACGGACATGGCTATATCGACTCAGGAGGTGACGCTGATCAAGAATATATATACTTTTCTATATCTGCCACGCCTCCTTCTCTGCGTTACAAACGGAAGGACAAAGTGAATATACCCTTGGTGTAGGGTATAATAAAAAGTAAAAAGACAAAAGCTAAAAGTAAAAAGCAAAAAATTTAAATAAAAATATAGATAAAAATCAAAATCAAGTCTTTTTTTCCCTAAAATTTTGGGCTTTATTTCGTTTTTATGTGGGCGTTATTTCATTCACAAAGTATTGGGCGATATTTTATTTGAATAAATTTATTTTTTGGGCGTCATTTGGTTCTTTTGGGAGTTATTTCGTATTTTTTAACAAAATAACGACAAAATTTTTAAGTTTTGGGAGTAATTTCCAAAATGAATATCGGTAAAATTTATATGAAAATTGTTTGGACGTTATATCATGCCGCCGTAATTTGTCTCTCTCAAATACTGGGAGCAATTTTGGGTATGACCTTTCAACCCCTTACACACGTTAAATCAATGCAGGAACTAAAACTTTTGATGGAATATCATCCTATATGGACAATTTTACGTTCTTTTAGATAATCATTGAGAAAATGAGTTCCATGATATTTCAAAGATATATCTATATATATGTAGGACTAATTTCATATTTTGGGATAGTGGCACCGCCCACTTTTCCACAAATAAACCTTCACCAAAACCTTTCGTAAAATCTGTCGGATAGTTTCCGAATCCAAAAGACACAGAGAGAAAAATATGAATTTTTACAAATATTGAAACTCAAACAAGTTTGAAGGTATCGCATTGAATTTCGGGACATCTAAACGTCAAGGTTATTCCATAAATTCACCTTAATTTCTCAAATACAAAATGAAGTCTTCCAGAAAATCAATAGATATCAATTGATTTTTGACATCAAAACCCTTACTTAGCTTGAAATTAAGCAAATAAATTCAGTTTCAGTTAAAAAAATCTCTTCTTTTGTACAAAATATATTTGCGCAAACGAATAAATATAATGTACATCCGCAAAAATCAAATGCTAATATCCTACAAATTTTCTTTATTTCTCCTTTTTTTAACAAAAACAAAATATTTTAAATCGTAGTCACACTCCTGCTAACGATCATCACCAACGCCATATGAAATCAACGACGATAACAACGCGTCTTCTGCTGAAAAAAGACATTCATCCATTCATTCATTCATTCATGCATGCATGCATTCATTCGCAACCTACGGCGTCTGTGTCTGTACTGCAGCAGTCAGTCGGACTAACCAGATTTAGTATGCGTATTATAAAATTCCTGGAATTTGTTTAAATCTCGCTTTGCTTTGCTTGAAGAGTTAGAAAACAGCAGTGAATGCGAAATTAGTTAGCAAAATCAATAGCTGCTTCCAAATGTTCGTGGTGCAAAAAGGATTGAAATGTTACTTGCAGTGTTAGCGATCGTTGTCGGTTGGTTTGTTAGTTGGTTAAATCTACCGTCTGTGTATAGATGTGTGCATGATGATGGATTACCATAGTCACGCAACATGGTGGCGGCAGGAACTTGGGGCACGCGTTAGCTGCCTTACAAAACAACAAATAAAACTCTGCTTGGAGAGTTAACAAAGCATTCACAATTGTGCACCGATTTTCCATGATACCATGCCATGTTGAAGCTTGAAGCTGCATTCACAGTCTTGGAATTTGTTAGTCAAAGACACAATTTCTAACAGCCTGTTTAAAATTTAAGCTTTAAATTTAAGGCCTAAGGTGCCAAAATTTTGAAATTGAAGAAAATGCACTAGTTATTTGTAGCATCTTCACGAAATTTGCCATTTCGCATATCAAACAAAAATCCTATTAAGCATTTGAAGTTGAACAAAAAGAGGGCATGGCTACACCAACAAGGGTAAATCAAGTAGATTTGGCACCCCAAGGTGATATGGCGCTCCTTTCAATTTCAATACATGCAGCTTTCGTAGCATTCAATTATGGACAGAATTTAGTCCAGTTGCGCAAAAGGGCAATAAGATGTGGCACCCCCAGGTGATATGGCACCCCCAGGTGATATGGCACCCCTTTCAATTTCAATACAGCTTTCATTGCATTCAATTAAATTCAGTAGCGCGAAAGACTTCGTGGTAAATAGTTCGTTAAAATGCAATTGCTATGATTTTTTGTGAACGAGATTTTTAAAAAAAATTTGTAATGCTATGTACCTAAGATCCTGTATGAAGGTTTATGATGCGAGTGAATATGTTTATTCGTTTTGTTGCATTTTTATTCGGTATACACCAAAATTGAAAAATGGCACCCAATCAATAAGGGTGATATACTTTTGGTGCCATTTCTCCTTTTACATATTATGCGATATTTGGGAGTACAATTTTGAAGCACTTGAAGGTACAACCCAGAATCGCAGAATTCTAGTCAGGTAAGACCTCCTCTGATTCCTTTTTAATTTTTACATGATTAATTTGAGGATTTCGCTAATGTCTTAAGAAAAAACTCTATGGGAACCCTGAAAACAAGTGGCATCACGTTGGCAACGACTTCAAAATCTTTCAGCCAACACACAAGAAGACTTATATTCAAAATGTGGTTACTAGTTACGCTTCTTCCGATGAAGGTAAAGAAAATATTTACTTCCAAGATGCGTTGGATATGGAGAAGACTATTCACAAACTGCTAAGCCAGTTGATTGGATCCAATACGAAATGTGCCGTATGTGGTCACATAAAACATGTAAATCTTGTACGAAAACATGCAACGATTCTGGCAACAAAAACTTAAAAGAAACTAGGGTGCCAAATCATTCATGATATAGCGCCATATCACCCATAACCTTGGGTGGAAAAAAAGTAAACTTAAAAGAAACTAGGGTGCCAAATCATTCATGATATAGCGCCATATCACCCATAACCTTGGGTGGAAAAAAAGTAAACACATTTTAAATAATTTTTGTTCAAGTTGAAGTACCATTGTTTTTTTAAATTTTCTATAAAATAGATTCGCTTTTAATTCCCATATCTCCCGAATTCACCCAACAGTCAGGATTACAAAAATTTATTAAGGAAATCTTAAAAGCCAAGTGTACTATTGTCAATGTAACGTAACATAACTCAACGCCTTTTATTCTTTGAAGAGTCTAAGTGGACTTGGGAGTAGCAGGGCTGTCCGTTTTAGAATTATCGGAGTACGACAATAGAAGCATTTTGGTCTTAGTATGTCCGCAAATCTTGGTTTACTGAACAGCTTGTCTAACATAACCTTTTAGAGCAATTTTACTGCCTGCTTGTAATAGTATGCTCTCTTGTTGGCAAATATTTTATAATGCTTTCCAGCACTACGTTCGTGGCCTAATGCCGTTCAATATCTATTGTTGCTGAAGTCGCTGGCTGTTGTCACTCCTGTTGATCCAACAACATACAGCAGCGGCGGCGATTTGCATATGAATGCGTTGGCATGTATTAGCGCTTGAATGCGATGGATGACTCGCGTGTTTGAAGTTGAGACGATTTGACGGACTGTCAATTCAATTTGCATGCAAATCAATGTCCATGAAGATCAACGATCGGCGCACACAATTGTATTTGAATTTTATGCAAAAGGATGTTAAATATTTGCAGCTGTTGCTTGTCATTGTTTGATTGACAACGTAGATAAAAAAAAAATGAAAAACGAAGAAGAATGCGCAACAACAAAATTAGATATCCTCTGAATATAATTCTACAAATAAACTGCATGATTTTCTTTGAAAAAAAAAGCTAAATTTTTAAAGTTTTAAGCTCACATTTAAACGGTCACCCGTCGCGTTCAATTACAAGTATCATAGATAATTCTTTTTCCAAATGCTTTGATGAAATTTCCAGTTTATTTTTGAATTATTTTGCCATCATGACAATCATCATTGTCCACTTAACGACGTCACATGATGATCAACAGCATCACTGAATGCCAATGCTAACTAATTCTGCTGTAAATAGCGATGAAATTCGCGTGTTTCAACGGAAATATCACCAACAGGTTTTGAATTTTTATCATTCATTGTTTCCTATAGATACCATGCGGTACGATCATTATGGTTTGTCATAAGCGGATTAGCAGCTTCTCTTCCACAATAAAAATGTGTTGCAGCTTCTTTGTTCTTCTCCTTTTCATTTCGGTGCTTTTTGCGAAAACGAGTGAAACTTTTTGGCGGTCAATCAAAGCCAACCAGCTGTGCTGTGTGGACCTTTATTGACGCATCATTTTTGCCACCAAAAACTTGCGGTTTCCATTGGGTTCAAATGTTATCCATCTTAATGGCATCGTTTGTAACTTCCGCAATGGAAAAGTTTTTTTTTTTTTTTTATTTTTTGATTGTGCTAATGACAACTGATTGCTGTCGGTGATGAAGTTCGGCTTCGAAAGTTTAAGATGACATTGATTAATTTTTTGAATCAACTGTAAATTTTGAGGTTCAACAACGTCATTATGAACAACAACAAAGAAAACTAAATCAAAAAAATATATATAGACATTAATGCATTTTCTCCCACCCAGTGCACTCACTTTTATATCCGTTCACTGATTCACACTCTGAAGGATGGACCCAGCGGGAAACAATACAGTGTGATTACTACATTCTTTCTAAAACATATTGTTGGGCAAGTTAATTAACAAAAATAACGACTTTGCTTTTTAAAATTTTCACTTTAATTAAGTAGTGTATTTACGAGAATATTTCTGTAGTTTGAATACAGATCCACTCCAAACTTAGTATAAAATCTATGCTTCAATTTGGTAGACAAACCGTTTATGCTTGTTCGTATAAAATGTATACATATAAAGCATTAACACAATTTAAACTATTTTGGTTTAAATTTATGATATCACTATATAAAAATCTTTTATACTTTTTTTGTATAAAATTTATATAGAAGTTCATATGAAAGTATTTTAAGCCATTTTATATAAAACTCAGATTATGCCCACATAAACCGATCTACTCACGCACAATAAATTTGATAATAAAGAAATTTCATTCAACTTACAATAATTACATACATAAATTTTAAGAGAAAAAAATTTCATAACTTAAAATATTTGGTTATGTACATTTCATTGTTTTTCTATGACTTTGACATCCGAGGGCGACTTTAACCAGCAAGAAAAAAAAGATTAAAATTGTAATATTATCACCCCAAAAACTAGTTATCGATTTGTATTTGGTCAGTCAGTATCCTTGAGGTATTGGCTTTTAGCGTCTGTTTTCAATATTTGATTTGAGCGCGAACTTTCGGATATATTGTTGCATTTTCTAAAAGTTGTCTTATGCCGGATTTTTTAACACTCAGAAAATTACTACTTATTCACTAGAAGGAAGATGCTGGCGTTAGATGAGTGATATAACTTGAACTATTATTTAATTTACTTCCCTAATCCATCGACTTTGGTGGATATATTTGCCTCTAAGTATTTTTAATGCATATTTATATGAGAGTATGTTAGAAAACAACGTTTTTGTGGTGACTTTGGACCGGTCGAAAGTCACCCCCAAAAAACTTTGTATTGTAAGGCTGGCTTAAAAGAAACCCAAACTCGGGCCAAATTAACGCCCAAAACTCCAGGTATGGTGAACTTTAGTGAAAATAAAGTCTAGTCTTTTGCCAAAGTGAAATTATATTTTCCTTTTTATCTTTGTAATACAATTGGCTGCCCAGAAAGGATATTTGCTTTTATTTATTTAGCGAAATTTTGAAAAAAATTAAGCCACCGAAGCCCTTTAACAAATGAGGCATTTTTAAAGTTACCTACTAAGAATTTCTTTCGATTTTAAAATTTTTTTCAATCAAGTATTTTTTTTTTCTAGTTTTCAATCGATTTTAAGCTTGTTTTTGTGGATTTTTTAAGTTCTGCTTAGCTTTTAATATTAGTATTGATATTTGATGTAACTTATGTACCAATAAGTAAAGCACGCCAAAGGCTAAAACTGCATTTATCAAAAATTTTAGTTTTTTTTTTTAATCTCGTCCTTGAAAACATCCCATTGCCTAGGCCGATTGTCTATATAAATATGCCAAAATGTAAAGTGAACTTAAGTTTCCAAAACCTGATACCCTGATTTTGGATCGTTAAAAATATAGCATGTAAAATCAATGAATGACATTTTTCGGTTAAAGTCGCCCCACCCTTGAGGTGACTTCAACCCATTTACAAAAATATTATTTTAAAATATTTGTAATTACTTCGTATAAACTATATTATATGACATTAAAGCTGAAACCCCCACAAAAAATTAAGAGTAATAAAACCATTAATTTTATTAAAATTGTTGAAACTATAGGCTCCTAAACTTGGAAATTCTGTTTTTTTGTATCAAAGTCACCCCTGCTTACGGTTACATTTTGTTATGAGAAAATTGTTTAAGTTAATAAAGTGTAAATTTCGTTAATGAATACAATTTCTAACGAATAATGGAGTTTATATAAATACCTATGTATATGCGAAGATGAAATGCAAAATACTTTTTACTTCCAAATCGCTATTCTTTTTCGGAACGGAGATGTTTTGCTTGATGCGCAAATATGCTGCTAAACATGATAATGTAATAATGGAGACGTTGATGTGCTGCTAAACACTCTGAGGTGGTTGGTGGTGGTTTTTTACGCACTATTCTTAAGTTTTAAGCATTTCTCGTTATTGATGACCACTAGTGAAATTTTTAATAGAAAACTTTTGTAGAACAATTAAACCTATTAAACACGGTTTTTTTTTTAAAAAAAAAAAAAATAAGGTCAAAAAAGCCCATAGGATCTAGATGTTTTAGGAAATTTTTGTGTGATTACATGATGACCCATACAATTCATACCGATAATTTTTGAGATCGTAATAAAATAAAAACTGCATCAATCCGTGATTTTGCACAAATCGACCTCTAAATGACTTTCAAAACAATTTTAAAAAAGTGGAATTTACAAAAGAGTTTTTTTTTTTTGCGTCCATTCATATCTAGCGTGAAAAGATTTGAACTAAACATCTCGGAATCCAATTAAAATTGCAAAAAAAAAATGCGATTTATTTGTGTATTTAAGAAAATCATTGAATCAGATTTTAGGACAATAATACTATATTTGGAAGATAAACTATCTTTCATATACTTAAATCCAAGATCATGATGATATCTGCAAAGGCTTAAGAGTTATGAGAGACTAAAAACAGTACATATTTTGAAATTTTTATTGAGTTTGGTCCGAAACGAAATTATATACTAAAATCAAGCGAAATGCGAGATGGTCAATCTAAGCTTTGTTACGCTAGGCAGGGAATGGCTGTGTGACCAAACTATTTGTTAAATGACAAGTGATCAGTATTGCTTTCGGTGAGTCGATTTTCAGTGGAAAAGTATCGTATGAAATATCCCACAATTTAGGATATAAATCCTGTGAAATGATATTTTTTTGGTTTATTTATCCTGTTTCTACCCAGATAAAAGTGGCATGCTTAATTATACCTCATTATATGATGACCAACATTTCCTACAAGGTTACAATCTTTCACACACTTGCACTGAACTTCACTACTCTCGCCACATTTGGCACTTAATGTTCATTTGATCTTTGCAGTTCAACCTCAACCGCCCACTTACGTAGCAATGGTTTTTGTTGTTTATTACCATTGTTATTGTTGTTGCTCATTGTTGCTGCCATTAAAGGTGGTGGTGATGGTGTATAAATGATGCCATTGTATTTGTATCTCGATATTACCGCTCATAACGATGCTGATGATGTAGCGACGGGCGCACTTCAGATCACATGAGCGTGACAAATTCATTAATGAATGCGATCGCGATCACTATCATCATGCCGTCGTCGTCCACAACAACAACAATAAAATGAATCGTTCGCGTGGCTAAAAATGACACAAAAGCTTTCCGCAACGCGCGAACGACGAGCGACAACAAATGATTATTTATTTATTCTGTTTTAAAACTCTTTCTGCTGCTGTTGTTGCTTTGTTATTTCGTTTTGTTCGATTTTTATTGAACATTTCTGTGAATATGAAAACGATTTCCAATGAATTCAAAAATAAAGTTTGTTTATCACAATAACAACACCATACAATAAGAGGCTATCCATTTGAATATTACTGGGTTTTTCATTATTTCAAAAACAGCAGTGATACTATTCATTAAGGGCAATTCCCTTAGATAGATAATTTCCATAAATGAGATTAAGTAAGTATAGAAAATGGATCAGGACAAATACCATCCTTCACAAGATAAGGTGAACCAACGTACGCCGAGGAATTCTGCTTATTTATAAGATTTTCAATTTAAAATTTGCATAGTGGATGAAATGTCTCATACGACACGTCCCGTTCGAAGGTGATTAAAACTAAATTAAAAAAAAAAGTATGAATCATTTTTGGGTAAAATCAAAACCATTTTTAGATGCATCAATGCACAAAAATGTAAAATGAATCACATTGAAATATTGACTCCGGTTTGCCTGAAATCGGCGTTTGAATTGTTGGTCGCGAAAACTACTTCTGTTCTTGTCCCGTGCATTGGTATTTTGCAATTATCTTGAAAACAATAAATGGCCCAAAATCCATCTTGGCACCAAATATAGGGCTAAATAAGAGCTATAAGCCTATTGTCAAAACAAAAATCCGTTCTATTTCGACTTTTTTTAATTAAAATGTGATCGACGGTCACGTTCGACACCGTAGAAATGCCCATATATGAATTTTTGTAATATTTTTTTGTTTTTCTGGAGGTTGCTTCGCATTTAAAGCCATATATGGCCAAAATAAAAATCGAAAATTCACTCAACCGTTATTCTAAAATAGAAAAAAATTAATTAGATATTATTTTTTGTTTCTTACATCAGGCTTTCGAAAAGAAAAAGAAAATCTATAGATAAATAACGGTTTGGAATGCTATTCCAGCCTGTCATAAGGTGCTCCTGGTTATTTTTAATAAAAAAATATCAAATTTTATGTTTTTGAAGTCGTTGATACCAAATATGGGAACCATTTTTTTAAAAATCTAAATGGTGGATCCAAAGGCATCTTACGAAAAAAGTGTATAATGCCCCAGCCATACGACAGCTTAAATCTAGATTATAGTCTTAATAATGTTAATGTTTTATTGCATGATTTAAGGCATTTTTTGAATACATATTTCATAGACATTGCCTTAAAGAAAATTTCCTAATTCAGGGTCAAAAAAGTTCTAATCAACTTTTCTGATGCTTAACTCACTATTTATCTTGTTTTTTGATGTTTTAGAATATTTTTGCCCCTGAATTGAGAAATTTTCTTTTAGTCAATGCATATGAAATATATATGTAAAAAATGCCTAAAATCATGCAATAAAAAGATTCGCATTATTGCGTCCATAATTTAAATTTAAGCTGTCGTCTGTCAGTGTGAATTTTTTCGGAATTTTTGGATCTTTTTTATCAATTTTTGAAAAATTATAAAATGTTCCTAAAAAATTCTGAAAAAATCATACATATCCTTTGGAAAATTTGGTCATTCATAAAGACTGCTGAAATAGACAAAGACTTTTTTCTCACTTTCTTAATAAATTTCCGACAGTTTTCACTATCAACCTTTAAGGCATATCAAACTCGTTCAGAAACTTTTCGCGCTAAATCGTGACACTAAAACGTATTGCAGCGAAAATTTCAAAACCAACTGCTCAATCTGCTTTTAAGGATAAACCTGTCAAAAATTTTCGAAATTCCATCACTGTAATTATGTCTGTTCCCTAGGACATACATATTTTAAATCACCTAACAAAACGACATGTTTTAGCCGCCCATCAGACAAAAAAAGCTGCTTAAAATTTAAAAAGAAAAAAAAAAACAACAAACCTGTTGCCAAGCAAGGTAATTAAAATTTTTTAATCCGACAAAATGCGAACTTGCACAAAGCGATCAGAGTAGATAATGCGATGAAATCCCTTTGAGCAGCAGCAGCACCTGTGTAAATTGTTGCCGCCGCCAACATCAACCATAAAAAATACAAAAACATTTCACAAGCTATAAAGCTTTTAACCCTTTCAGCTCAATACGCTTCTTCTCCATGTCTCCAACTTGAAATCAAAAAAAAAAACCAAGCAAACTGTCGTAAATTTTGCTGTTTTCTTAATCCCGCTGCACACGCATGCTGCAATCGAAGCGCTGCTGCACACGCGACAATAAATTTCGCATAAGTCACGTTAAGGCAACAAGCCAGCCAGCCAATGCAGCAGCAAATGCATGCAGTTTGCATTGGAGATAACGCACAACTGTTGCTGTGATATAAAAACACAAGTGGAAAAAAATCCCAATCCAAAAATAAAAATATCACAAGTAGAAGAAGCGAGTTATACCACAACGTCCGCGCGCATGGCGCACATGATGCACGTGTAGAATACGCAAAATGAAGCCTTGAATTCCATATGGCATGGTATGTTTGTTCGACGTCATTGCGTCTTGGAGAAACTACACCTGGAAGCAATAGCAACATTTAACAAAAATGTTGGCAACAGATTGAGATTAAACGCAGCAATAACACACCGCGCTGCATTGCATTCACTTTTACTGCAACTGACCGCGAAAATCGTGCAGACGGTAATAAGTTTCATTAGCTGTTTGTCTTTATGTCTGTGTCTGATCATGTTGAGCACACGGTGTGTTGATGGCGTAATTTTTATAAAATGTGAAGGATTTTTTTGCTAGCAACTTATGCTTTAAATCTCTCATAAATAGAAACTGAGTAATAACACTGCAGCTAGTTATATGCGTATTTGACGCATTTCACAATAAGTTTTTGATACGTAAAATATGTCATATTAAAAAATGCTGGAAAAATTTTCGAAACGATAAATTGTTATATTTGCTATTTATAGCTTTTTCAAAATTATTTCCTATTAAATCGCGAGCAGGTCGTATGAGTGACATTTATTTAACATTGGTAAAATAAAAACTATTAGTAACATTCTGCAGCACTTTCTACGGTCTTGTACACCGCAAAAATTATTCAAGCAAAAACTTTTTTGAAATTTCCACAATCACGCCCAAAAACCTGAAAGAGGGTGTCAAAAGTGTGCACGCAAAAATATGAAAAAATTGTAACGGCTACAAAAATTTATAAAAAAAGAAAATGACGGCCTCTTGGTTAAATTCAAAATCACGGGTTGGAGTTTTAATAATTTACTTAATTTTTGCTTCTTTATTCGATTTCTCTCAACATACTTATAACAATTGAATAAATAAAACACGTCTCTCTACTCTCCACCACTTCCTGTGCGTCGCTCCCTCCGCCGCTAGCCGTGGCCTAGTTGATAGTAGTAGTTAGCTGCCTCTCCTCAAATACTGAATGTATGCTCTTGAAAGCGTACTCTATAGTCGTGAGTAGCTGATATATTATCGGGCTACCCACACCTAACGCAATGGCTACTTCTCTCACCCCACGCTATTATCAATACTTCTGCGTCTCCTTTGTTCCTCAGAGAGAGAGAGCACATCTGCGATAAACTGATTTACTATCGGACTTGATCGTGAGGCTGTTCCCTCCCACTTACACTTTAGCCGCTGAGCAGCTGATTTATTATCGGGCTACCCACGTCTAATATGGTGGTTCTCTTTCCACCACCGAGCACTATTCCTCTGTACTACGCTCATGCTCTTCTGTACGCGACTGAATTCCCCTTATTCCGTTTGCTACGCTGCTGTTTGCATGGCCAACTCCATTTGGAACTATATCGCAACCACGAATAACTGCTGTTTTATCGGGCTACTCGTTTGTTTGACCCATTACCCTTGTACTAACGTCAACTGATTTATTATCAGGCT